>MNCI01019413.1:1474382-1485525 GCA_015680685.1 Gnetum montanum | reverse complement strand
GTTCCAAATGACATTCCCGAAGCCTACGAACTCTTTGAATGTGGGCTTGTTAGGGCATTATGGGCATGAGCCTGCTTTGGTGAGGACCCACTGACATTCCTCTTTGGAGCACCCGTTAACTTCTTTTCTCTAACATTTTGCAATTAATTTTATTTTGTTCATTCCATCTTGACATCCATTTCACTGATGTTTTTAGTTGTCCCTTTTTATCTATCTTTCTTACTCCTTTTCTTTCTCCATTCTAACGCTATCGGAGGTTTGTGATTAGTCATGGGGGTATGAGGCTTGATTTTTTCAATTTTCTCCTAGCCCTGAATTTTTTGTTTTCTTCCCAACCCCTACACCTTTGGTAGTCATCATTAATATATCCCCAAATCGATATCAGCCATACCACAACCTAGCCAATGGACTTACACCGAAGCAAGGTATTAATTACATAATGATTCATTTACCCTTGCTAATATAAGATTGTGTTGTGTGTGCAGATGGTGATCATACAAACAACGGATTGGATCTGGAGCAAACACTTGGAATGGAGTAGCGCTGAAGCAGCTATGCAAGGAGAAAGATCGATGGCGTGCTTATGGATGGACAACAAAGGCACAATCTTGGTGTTGGCAGCAGTAACACTTCTTTCTCTCTCTCTTTCTTTCTTAGCTGCCAACTAAGGCCTGATGTCATTGTAATAAGGTGTTCACCCTTGTTGTCATGAACACCAGTTTTGTCAAGTCTTGTAATGATGATCCGTTCACATGTCATCCCATTAGTTCCATTCCCCTCAATAATCCCATACCTTCCCGATATTATTGTAAGGAACTCGAGGACAAGTTTTCATTTAGTCATGGGGGTATAATGAGATGCGATTCGCATGAGCCATGATATCTCGTCGTCCCCTGCGATGTCACGTACGCGATATCGTGGTCCATCGCCAAATCTATAAATAAGAGGTGGCACTCCCCTTATTTCCCATCCTAGGCTAGAAGTAGGGAAACTTTGGTAGATTGATCACTCCAGAGATAGAATATTTTCCATGTGCCCACAGTAGGAGTTCCCAAGTGAATGGATCTTTATTCGAGCAACATTGTACCTGAACGCAAGTTGTGTACGGCAATAAAGACGAGCTTTGTGGATAAACCTTGCAGTGCATGGAATAGGATTTATTACTTGTTATTTATTACCTGTTATTTCTTACCTGTTATTTATTACCCTACAGTAGCATGACATGAGTACGACTTGATTACGAGCATTTACGGATGTGTACAGCTAATCAAGGAATCGATTGCTCATCGCGATTAGATTCTCTCACACTCAACTCCTAGAATGCAGAATGAGTACAACTTGATTACGAGCATCTAAGGATGTGTACGGCTAGTCAAGGAACGGATGCTCATTACGCTTAGGCTAGTTAAGTGCCTCAGTACAACCACTTCAAGCACGTGCGTTACGTGTGGTGATCCCAGTAACGATTAGCATTTGGTAGCTGCGGTTGCATAGTTCACGGTGTGTACGGTAAGTGGGAATGGATGTTGACGCTAGTTAACTTAGACTTAGTCATTAGTTAGAGTTAGTTAGTTTCTCAACCCTTCACCTCGATAGCATAGGAGAAAAACATAAAAGACCATAAAAATCATATACCTCGGACTTACTTAACCATACACTGTGACAACCACAAGTAAGTCTGGGAAGACAACGAATGATTAACCCCAAGTGTTTCATGGGGCGTGTAAGCACTTAGTCTGCGGAGTTCGACCAGATCACGCGTGCTATGCTCGTTTCATATGGTTGAGTGTAGGGGTACCTCGCCACTCATCAACAAGTCTTTGAACTAAGTTTTCTCCTATGTGGTTAGGCCCATTCCAAATTATAGATATTGTTGACCCTACTGTGTACAAAATTTCTAATGTGCAAGGACATAAGTTACCTAGAAATTTTAATGCATTTCGTCTAAGGTATTTCTACTCAGGTGACCCACATGGACACCTGCTAGATCCTTAGTTGCATGTTTTCCTTCCCCTCGCCATGTATTTCATTTGTATATAGTTGCATTTGCATATTTTCTTTGCATTTCATCATCTCTTTCTTAGCATATTGGCTTTGATTTGGTTTTGGCTTTTTATATGATTTTAATAATCATTATGGTCGTTTGAGTTACTAGGCATTGGGTCATTGTAACACCATTGGAAAAATAATGCAAGTATCATGCTTTATATATCCTATTACTGTTACATAAAATCTTCTTATATTATATATTTCAAGAATGCTATGATTCTTCCCAATCAATTTCAGAGTTTTAGTTTTATTAGGATGTTGGATTATAGAGGATGAGATTTATGCTAACTTATCATGTTATCATCATGATTATGTGGGTGTAGGATATGTGGCGTTGGAGAATGGTAATATGCAATCACTAGGTGACCTTGGAAAATTCCTTTTTCCCTCTCATAAGCTCCAACCCTCAGGTGTGATGATCCATGGCTACCCTATGATGAATAGGGTGAAATGTGTTCACCTTCACTTGAGAACCCTTAGCCACCTAGGAGACTTGCTATGATGGTATCATATTGTAACTTTTTATATGATTACAAGGGTTGAACTGCACCATGGGCAAAGTTCTAAAAGAACCATGTTCTTTGGCAGTGTAGCTAATCGGCCAAACTCATGTTGGAATTTCTACCTTAAGAATGAAGTATGTCATGAGAAATGTTTTCTCAAAAAAAAAAAAAAAAAAAAGGAAGAAAGAAAGAAAGAAAGAAAGACATAAACAAACAAACAAACAAAAGAAAAGAAATGAGGATTTTTTTCATTGGCAATGTAATAAGTTCTTGAGTGTGATGGGATTTAGTAGCAATCCTCACCCTAACCTCCATTCCCCTTTTAAACCTATTTTCCAGAAATTCAAAAAAAAAAAAGAAGCTTCCAAGAAAAAATCTAAAAGTTGTGGCTAGCCATGATCTAACATGAGCCTGTCCTCCTCATTAAGTTTAGTATCAATCTTGTGCTCAAAGTAGTTCCCATACTTTTGACTTTTACCTTGTGAGAAGATGGGGAATGCAATCTTAGTTATACATTAAAATTATAATTTATAAAAATTATATATTTAGAGTTTAATTAAATAATATGGTGTGTTAAGGGTGGCCCATGTCTAGTTCTCTTTTGATTATATGGTTATTTTAATCATGTTTAGATCAGTATAGTTTTCTTTCAAGTTTAATTTTTCTGTGTTTTATGACTTTTTCAGTCCTCTATCTTCTGCATTTCTTTTTAAGATTTTGATGGTTCCACTATCCTTGCACTTGCATGCAATTGAAGTTTGGGGGCTAAGTGTTGATACCAACATCGCCCATGCTAAACATGGGGCCATGTTTAAATAAGTTTGAACACCATGAAAATTAAATATTCTACAGGAACACATATGTTAAAGCAAAAGAAAATTGAATGTTTTACTGATGTCCACTATCAGCCCCAAGTTTTCTAAGAAGAAAGATAAATAAAGAAATAAATAACTTTATAACAAACAAAAGAAGAGGAAAAAAAAGAAAATGGTTATTATTATTGTAAGAAGTTTTAAGAGCCTTGGATGTGGTGTCTGTTGTTGTTGTTGGGGCTTCTGCTACTATGAATAAACAAATTTCATTTAGAATTCTTCGTAAGTAGATGATTCATTTTGAGAAGAATTAGTCACAATAATAACAATCAAACATCATTTTTCATTCAAAGTTGTTATGCTTCTACATTGAAAGCATTTTCAGACATAGCACATGGCCTAGTGTGGAAGTTAGGGCACATTCCCAAATCTCAATTTAGGTTTCTTAGAGTTTTAGTTGCATAATAATATCTATTGCAAGCGCGTTGTGGTAGGAGTTACGTTGGTTGTGCACGTGGTGGCAATCATGGTGGGGAGTTATGGATGTAACGACCATAGAGGATGTGGTAGTAATTAATGAGTGGTGGATAGCAAGGTCATTTCCTCTTTAGCAATAGGTAGAGGCCTATTAAAGGAAGGATCTTCCTTAGTTAGGGATCATCGAATGGGATTCGCAGGGGGGATGTGTGTGGGGCCAACCAGGAAACTAGCATGCAACAATTTCCTTCTTTTCTTTTCATTGGGCTATAGTGGGCAGCCTTCTCTCTCTGTTAGTGCAAGCATGTGCATGGTAGGCCACGCTAATAGGCTTCCTTCTCTCGGTAGTGAGTAGCTCAGATCTGCTTCAAATTGTAGCAGGTAGTTTGCGACTAATGAATCCATGACCTTCCCTTTCCCAAGCAGTAGATGAGAATAGGGGATCTTAGTTTCTTTGACATTGAATGACATTAGTAGGAGGATTTCGCAGTCTTCTCTCTCTCCCAACATCAGTAGATGCTGTTAGCAATAGCAGCAGGCATGCAAACGGTAAGGCACGTGAGCTACAATAGACGATGCAGATGACTGCAGGTGGCTCTCCACTACAAGCGTCAAACAATGGCAGTAGGTGACGTGCAAACAATAGGAAGCTACAAGCAAAGCACGTGGCGACAGGCAAGCCCACATGTTAGCATTAACACACAACGACTAAGCTCTCTCTCTCTCAATGATAGCTCTAAACAACAATGATCATGCTAAGCTAGGCAATGAAACATGCACAAGGCCAATGTGCGCAAATAGCTTGGCACACACACGGTAGTGGCTACAATGGCAACAAAACCAAGTGGCTAGTGTGCAATAGTATTTGGTAGTAGTCAGTGGTGGGGTTCTTTTTCTTTTTCTCTCTTCTAACTTTAGCAACGGTAGCAACACGTGGTAGCAAGGGACAAGGGTTGGTAGCACATTCCTACAATAGGAATAATCTTCCTCTCTCTTCTAGAGCTGTAGGCACATAGTGGATGGCTACCATGAGTGGTCTCTTTCTCTTCCCTCCTCTTCTCATGTCATGACAACGACATGTTTTGATAGTGTATGTGTAGTAGGTGGTCGGTGGGTGATCGGAGTAGATCTCTCTCTCTCCCTATTCGGTGGTGATTAGGGTTTTTGTACCTAGTAGTGAGCACCATTGGCAACAATGGACCTTTGACAATAGTAAGGGACCAAGGAAAATTTAATTTTTTTAGTCAACTAGTGTATTTTCATAAAGTCTTGAATTTCAAGATAGTTTTTCAAATTCCCCAACTTTTCAATTTAATTTACTTTTTTTTGGAACATTACATAGGCCTCTCCAGCTGAAACTATTCTCAAGTTTCCATACCCATATGGGAGGCACCCTAGGTGATAGTCTCCTCAAATGTTTGTTTTTTTTCTTAGGTGTTGGTGCGTCCAAAATTTTTACATCAACAATCATGTATGGAAGCACAGGTTCCATGAAGATTACTCCATAAGTAATACAAATGAAGATTATAGCAAGTATACGAGGTGTAGCAAGCACATTCACATAAGTAAACATTGCTATGATCATGCACAATACCTTCCTAGAAAACTAGAAAGAAGGGTAAAGAGAGAACATTGAAAAGAAAAGTAGAGACCACATAGATAAAGGAATGATTATAGTGACAAAGAATCTCATGATAGTAATGATGGACCTCTCCTTGTCATGCAAAGCATGATGTAGATTCAATAAGCAATTTATATTTCACATGAGCACTAGAGGGAAATCAAAATCAAATAATTAAATATGAAGAACATGCTTTACTTTGAGGATGGTTATTATGGAAACCCTCAAAACTACCTTTAAGAACTTCATAATGCATGTGCCCTATAAAACATTGAGAGTAAATGGCATAAATTGAAATTGTTCCCAAAACATTAATGAAAGAAACTAAAAGTTGGCATAGATCACTAGATCCATGGTCCATTAAGAGGTGGCATTAGATGTTTAACATATTTAATGAAAAATATCAAAGTTATTGTAGGTTTTCTAACCCTCACAAATCAATTCATGGGTAGAAGCAGGGATCACATGAAGCTCTTAATGTTGCATTTGATCATTATCACATATCATTGATAGACTAAAAGACAAAACTAAAGAAATGTAAAGGAAAAACTATGAGAATTAAGAGCCAATAAAGTGCAAAGATTAACTGATTATGTAGCCTAAGAAGAAGGAGAGATCAAGAAAGAATAGCCAACAAGTTCACTTAAAAGACATCTATATTTTTGGAAGAAGAATGTTAGAATTTTTGAACTAAAAAATAAAGACTCTATAAAAAGTGGTACATTAAAAAACCTTGGTGATCTAGATATTGGTCTATTAAATAGTAACTAGAGTGATGAAAATGTGGAAAAATGGGAATAAAAAATTTATTTTCACAATGAAGTTGATTGAGTAGGATACTAAGTACGTTAAAGCATCAAAAAATAGCATCTTGAATAAGACAAAAATGAAGAAATGTAAGTAGAAAGTAGCAACAATAAATAAGTCATCTAAAATAGACACACAAGATGATGGAGATGGGTATTGCTAATATGAACTTGGGAAGAGAATTTGTCCAATCATTTTATAGATGGTTATAGTAGCCCAAGAGATTGGAATGTATGCATTGAATCTAAAATTTGTCAAAAAGAAAATATCCAAATGTCTTCCATATTGCAAAAAAGACTACCATTTGAATGAAGGTTTTCATAACCCAATAGTCATTACCAGTACTAGTGAAAATAATTGTAGTCATGGAAGATGGCATCACCTCCTCAATGCTACTTTTACCATCAATTTGAGTGTAGGGGGATGTTGGAACAAGAAAGAATGACTATAAGAACACTCCAAGTATTATAGCCAATAGGATATATTAGAAAACTGAATATAATGATGCCTCAAATATAACTCGAACTAGCAACCTCTTGTCCAACAAGGTAATGAGTTAACCATTTAAGCTACTTAAGGTTAGTATATGGATCAACAAGTACTGAGCCTCTTCCTAAGACCCCACTTGGTAGAGCCACCACTGGACCTTCGAGTAATGTTGATTATTTTACTTTGTTTTAATTTAATTAAACCTAACTAGTACCCCCTTAAAAAAATGTAATATATCACTTAGGTTTCAAATTTTTTCTTTCATAATTTTTCTAATATATCATGTTGGCTATATGTCTTGGGATGTATACATAGTCAAAATGATATTGGAAGATTATAATGATTACAAAGGAATATAAAGATGCCTCAAGTGTGATTCAAACTAGGAACCTCTTACCTATTGATGAGTCATAATTTAACTAGCTTCGATATTGGATGGAGTCCATGATGCATTATTAGATATCTAATATCGTGGGGTATATGCTATCCTATAGATATAGTGCTTGGGCTCACAATTTTAGTAAGTTTTTAGTTTAGTTTTTCATACTCTTTTTCATAGAGTAATGAAGCTCTTGCAGTTTGTTTTCTCCAAAGTTAGAATATTTCTAAGTGCCCGCAACAGGAGTTTGAGTGTGTACAAATCTTTGTTCAAACACTGACGTAGCTAAGCACAACAGTGTGACAGGAATAAAAATGAACCCATTTGATCATCCTTGCAACATTGAGAATAGAATACTATTTCCCTGATGTATTTAATATTCATGCACTTCGCTTTAAGGCATTTTAATTAAGTAATTAATTTTCAGTTGTTAATGAACACAAGCACGAACACCTCAAGCATATGTGTAGCACTTGGTAACCTAGAAACACTTAATGTTTGGTAACCTAGCAGGGCTATATGTGTTCAAGATGTATCTAGGAAAGTGGAACATGTACTTGTGTTAGGCTAGCTAGGCAGTAGATGAATTAGATGCTAAATTACTTTACCTTTCATTCTTGTTGTAGGCGATTAAACTTACAAAACATAAAATGATAAAAATCATGTGCAACCATATCCTTGAGCTTGACAAGTGTAGTTGGAAAGACAACAAATGTTCTTAACATCCATTTTGCTTCCTAGAAGAATTAGTACACTAGAGAACCATAGGTCCACAGAATTCAACCAGATCGCACGTAAACGCCTTAGTGATTCATATAGTTGGGTGTAGGGGTACCTCATCACTCATCATTGGCACCATTGCCAGGGACCTTTTGGTTGTTTCATGCGCTATCTAGGATTTAGTGAAAATTATTGAAATTGTTGAAATGAATCTTAGAGTCATATTACATCTTAAGATTACTATAACAATTTTAAGGAGCACACTACGATTTTTATCTGTTAACATAAAATGTCTTCTTCTCATAGGAGAGCAATTCTTCATCCAGGTATAATAGAGTACATCCGTCGATGTCTCAACAATACTGTGTGGTATATGCTCATCCTGATGAGTATGTATCAAATTTCACCTTCATCATACACTAGGATGAACAACTACGGTGGCATGACATGGAGGGCAACATTGTGTTGTTGCCCAATCGATCTGTTCTTGCAATGCTCTAACAACTGCTTATATGATGGGGTCTTCAAGGATTTCATGTTGAGTGCGTGGTGCAGAGGCACAATGTCTTAGAGATTTCTAGTTAGAACAACATTATGAATCTGTGAAGGAAAAAGGATTTAATGATTTCCCATTCCTACTATACCAAAAAGATGGTGGGGAACCCTTCTCTAGGGATTTTCTATTTAGTGAAATTCCTCTCTTTAACTTTGATGAAGGAGGTCAAAACTAGAACTTGCAATCCACGCTTCACAATCCTGGTTTTGGTAAGAATGGATCCAATAACAAAGAAGGATCCAAAGAAGGAACTTAAGGTAGGGATGCGGATAAGAAATAAGATTATGATTGTGGTGACAATCACCGAAGAGGTGGTAGTAGGCACTATGATGATGTTAGTCCTCCTTCCTCTTTAGCTTCATCATCATCCTTTTTTTCTTCTGGCTTTGATCATAACCGTAGAGGGTGTGACCATGATGGAGGTGACCGATGGGACTAGAATGATCAAAGGGACTATTGGACAAGACAAGACCAAGGGTGTAGACATTAAAGAGAGGCACATTGCCATGAATGAAGGGGTAGTAGAGGGTATTGGAGGCACCAAAATTAAGACCTTGATGAGCTTTTGCTTTCTATCCAAAGTATGCTAAACATTGCAGAGGTGATACAAATTCCAACAAGGCATGTGAAGCACAATCAAATCAAAAGGCTAAATATGAAAAATATCCCTAGGTTTGAAGGGGGATATAACTTGGATTCACAGAACCATCTCCAAGCTTTCCAAGATGCATGTGCCTTGTAGAACATAGAGAGTGAATGAAAAAAGCTTAAGTTGTTCCCATGAACACTAATTAAAGAAGCAAAGAACTAGTATTGGTCCTTAGAACTAGAATATATTAGATGATGGAGTATAATGCTTAAATTTTTTAATGATAAATATCAAACATACTCCAGAGTGTCCAACTTAAGAAGGTAGATCTAGGGATGGAAACAAGAAACACACAAACCCTTCGATGCCGCCATTGATCGATACTATTCCTTAATGCATAGATGTCCTAGCCATGGTTATTCTCAACTAAATCAACTTCATCATTTTGTAGATGGGCTTCAATCGAAAACAAGAAGAACCTTTGGCATCTATGCCTAGGGACAACTATCAAAGTTAAGCATCCATCAGATCCAAAGATTGATCGAGTAGGTAGCTAAAGAGGAAGATGAATTGTGAAAACAAGAAAGTACAAAAGAATATAACCACAATCATTCCATTTGAAAAAGAGAGGTTTGATTTTGTGATAATGAGGAAGAACTAGCACTTGATGAGATGATAAATAGGAAATCCTTTTCGCTTCAAAAATTTTAATCCAAAATTATGGCCAAGGTTGATCAGTTATGGGACTGCATGGATAGAAAATTTCAAGTCATTTTAAAAATTTCTGAAGAGTCCAAAGAACAAGGTAGTGATTATGAGCATAAGAGGTGCAAGAAAGTTGAATGTGCTTGTCAAAGAGGCAAGGGAAAGATTGCTGCAATAGAAGAAGATGCAAGAAGTGAATTAGATGATGATGGTAGGTGTGATGTTTGCCAGTATGAACATCCTAAGTGATGTTGCCCCATAGTGTCACACTTATAGAAGTCTAGGGTGTATGCTTTGAATCCATGACTAACACAAAGGCAAACATCTAGAAGATTATCTTATCCTCAAGGTAATTCTAGGTAGTTTCATTAGCCATAATAGTATCATCCAAATGGAACTCCACCACAACCATATGAGTAATATCAATAGTGGTAGTAATCACAGTCATGGGCACTAGCACCACCAAGGTAGTAATACCCTTATAAACAACCTAATCCATATGGGTACTATGTTTAGCAACCCATGTCTCCAAATGACTCCTTCAGTCATGTTTCTACTTTCCAATCTCACTACCACCCTTTTGATTATTATCAAACTCATTCTCCATAAGGTAGAAGGGATATCACCTTTTACCCTTATCCTTTTCTTGTTCTTACACATCTTCCTCCTCTAGCCGCACAACCACCACCTGCTCCACCTATGCATGATGAACTCTTAGCGCAACTGTAATAACGTATCACTATCAGTGCTGTTAATCTACAACTAGTTCATTAACCAAGTGGTTTAGTTACTTGATCAAAGAAAAGACCTTTCTCTCAACCATGCAATCTACCTAAGTCCTCAAATACACTTGTAGTTGACAACCCTGTTCCTCCATCTTCCTCTATATCAAATTCCTTCAAGTCCCCTTCAAACCAAACATCACCCAAGATCCACACTGTGATGCTTACTCACATTGTATCTGATTAGATCCATGCTGGAAACCTTCCCAAGAAGTTACAAGATTCTAGGAGTCCTCTAATCTAATTGTAGATTGCTAGGAACAAATCATGAAAATCTCTTCTTAATTCAGGTTCTAGTGTTAATCTAATTTCTCATGAGATGTATATTGCTTAGAACTTGCCTCCTTTAAAGAAGAGAAATATCATATTAGAATTGGTAGACCAGTTGATGAGACGTGAATTGCACAGGCCGCGATATCGTATCCCCTGCGATATCGCGTACACGATATCGCGGTCCGCCATCATATCTATAAATAAGAGGCGGCACTCCCCTCATTGGATCATCTTGGCTAGAAGTAGTGAAGCTCTAGCAATTTGAACACTCCAGAGTTAGATTAATTTCCCATGTGCCCGCAGTAGGAGTCCTAGAGTGAACAGCTCTTTATTCGAGCAACTTTGTAACTTGAACACAAGTTGTGTACAGAAATAAAGACG
>MNCI01019413.1:1449457-1468400 GCA_015680685.1 Gnetum montanum | reverse complement strand
TGATGTCATTGTAATAAGGTGTTCACCCTTGTTGTCATGAACACCAGTTGTGTCAAGTCTTGTAATAATGAACCGTTCACATGTCAGTCCATTAGTTCCATTTCCCTCAATAATCCCATACCTACCTGATATCATTGAAAGGAACTCAAGGACAAGTTTTCATTCAGTCATGGGGGTATGATGGGATGCAAATTGCACAGGCTGCGATATCATGTCCGCTGCGATATCGCATCCCCTGCGATATCGCGTACGTGATATCGCGTCCTTCCCTGCGATATCGCGTACGCAATATCGCGGTCCACCGCCATATCTATAAATAAGAGGTAGCACTCCCCTCATTGGATCATCCTGGCTAGAAGTAGCAAAGCTTTGGCAGTTTGAACACTCCAGAGTTAGATTAATTTCCCATGTGCCCGCAGTAGGAGTCCTAGAGTGAACGGCTCTTTATTCGAGCAACTTTGTAACCTGAACACAAGTTGTGTACGACAATAAAGACGAACTTGATTGGATAAACCTTGCAGTACATGATTTTATTTATTGTTATTTATTACTTGTTGTTAGTGCGTACGAGTACGACTTGATTAATAGCATCTATAGATGTGTACAGCTAGTCAAGGAACCGGCTGCTCGTCGCAATGCGGGAGTACGACTTGATTAGGAGCATTGTGACTGCTTGGTAACCCAGTAGCGTATTCCAAGATCTGCGCTTGGTAATCCTAGTGGTAGTCCAATGTGTATGGCTAGTCAAGGAATCAGCTACTCATCGCATTAGGCTATAACGTGGGATAAGTACGACTTGGCTACGAGCACCCACGGGTGTGTACGGCTAGCCAAGGAATCAGCTGCTTATCACACTTAGGCTAACTAGGTGCCTCAGTACGACCACTTCGAGCACGTGCGTTATGTGTGGTAATCCCAGTAACGATTAGCGTTTGGTAGCCCCAATTGCACAGTTCAAGGTGTGTACAGCAAGTGGGAATGGATGCTGACACTAGGACTTAGTGCTGTAGTTAGAGTTAGTTTTAGTTTCTCAACCCTTCACCTTTTAGCATAGGAGATAAACCAAAAATACCAAAAAAAATCATATACCTCAGACTTGCTTAACCATACACCGTGACACATACAAGCAAGCCTGGGAAGACNAGACTTGCTTAACCATACACCATGACACATACCAGCAAGCCTGGGAAGACAACGAACGATTAACCCCAAGTGTTTCTTGTGGCGTTAAGGCATTTAGTCTGCAGAGTTCGACCAGATCGCGCGTGTACGCTCGTATTCGTATGGTGGAGTGTAGGGGTATCTCGCCACTCATCAGCAGTGAAATGAGCATCTATCTTTGCATGGAAGCAGTGTGCACCAGAAGTAGAAATTCAAAGGTGTATGTACGTAGCAACCACAAAATAGGAGGGCACCCAGTGGTTGACTACTAATTCTAAGAGCATGACACTTTGCATGGAATCGAATGAGAGCTTGACATGTGCATATGTCATAGGCATGAATGAACTAGAGCAAATTAATCACCAACTCTCTAATGATGTAAGTGATGATACCTACTAGGGAGAGTTGAAAATTCCTAAAAATTTCAAGCAAGAGCCCCTTGAGCTAAAACCTCTACTAGCCGACATGGAATATGTGTTCTTAAAAAATAGAAAGTTAATCATAATTAATGCAAATCTTACTCTAGAACAAAAAAATATGTTGTCGAATGTGGTTGAAAAATGGTCAGCAACTTTTGCTTGGTCATATCCTAAACTCACAGGAATTGATCCTAGGATATGCTAGCATTGCATCTACACTTATTTGACCATGAGGCCAAAGAGATAGCCACAGAGGCAACTGAACCCCAAACTAAAATTGATCGTCAAAGAGAAAATTGAACAACTCCTCAATGCAGGGTTCATTTATCCCATTGTCGATAGTGAGTGGGTTAGTCCACTTGTTATTGTGCCCAAGAAAGATGACAAGTGGCTGGTCTACATTGATTTTTGACTATTGAATATGAAAACATTCAAAGATCACTTTCCATTTCCATTTGTTGATTAGGTGTTAGACATAATATTTGTACATTGCTACTACAATTTCTTGGATGGTTATAGTGGCTATAACCAAATCTAGATCACATAGGGGGACCAGGACAAAACAACATTCACAAGTCCTTGAGGGACTTTTTCATGTCACAAGATGCCTTTTGGTCTATACAATGCCCCTGCTACCTTTCAACACCTAGTTCTAAGAATTTTTCAACAACAAATTGGTAGTGGTATGGAAGTCTTCATGGATGACTTCTCCACTTATGGAGCTACATTTGAGCAAGCCATGGACTACCTTAAGCAAATATTGAAACGATGTGTTAAGAAAAATATCAAGCTCAACTGGCAAAAGAGTCACCTGATGGCTTAGGAAGGCATTGTATTGGGACATAGAATATCACAAACAAGAATTCAAGTTGACCTTGAAAAAATAAGGGTCATCCAAGGAATAACCAGTTAACCAAAAACTATCAAAGATGTTCAGTCATTCCTTGGACATATTGGCTACTATTGGTGATTCATAGAGAATTTCTCTAAAATCATAAAACTATTGGTAGAATTGACAAAGAAAGATGCCCCATTTATCTAGACCACAGAATGTGAAACAACATTTTAGTAATTGAAAGAGAAGCTTGTAAAAATTCCAATCCTACAAGCACCTGACTGGTCTAGACCATTCCATGTTATGATGAATGCATCAAATTATGCCTTGAGAGCTGTACTTATGCAAATGAATGACAAGAAACATCCATACTACCTCCACTATGCTAGCCGAAGCATTTTGGGTGCACAGCTAAACTACATTACCACAAAAAAAGAATTGATGGTAATGGTGTTCGCTCTAGAAAATTTCAGACATTATGTGCTTGGATACAAAGTGTTTGTGCACATAGACCACAATGCCATTTACTTCCTAAAGAAAAAACCAATAGTGAGCCCTTGTGTCATATGGTGGCTAGTGATCTTATAGGAATTTGATTTCATGATGGTAGATCAAAAGGGCACTAAGAATATGGTCGTTGATCACTTGTCTTAGTTACGATGGGACAACAAAGAGAAAGAAAGCTCACTATTTGATATGTTTCCTAACAAACTCCTATTTGCTGGGACCATAACTGAATAATTACCCAATGAGACTAAATGGTATGATGGCATTCTCACCTATCTTCTCACTCAAGAGATGCCACAAGGGTTGGACCACTGGAAGAAACAATAGTTTCTTCACCAAGCAAAATGCTTCATGGAGATCAACGAACATCTCTACAGGGTGTGTGCCGATGGCCTAGTTCGTTGGTGTGTCCCTAATGCTGATCAATTGCACATTCTTCGAGATGCTCATTGGAACCCTTCAACATTTGGGGCATTGATTTCATGGATTCCATCACATCCATGCCAAATGAAAAGGCATACATCATAATCACTGTTGACTATTATACGAAATGGGTAGAGGTAGTAGCCATCACCAACTATACATCTTCTACTGCTGCTCAATTTGTATGACAAAATGTTGTAAACAAATTTGGTGTGCCAAGTACATTAATTTTTGATAATGGAACTCACTTTATAGGTACTACCTTTTGGAAGCTCATGCAATGCCTGGGGGTTGAACATAAACTCACAACACCCTACCACCTCCAAGCCAATGGTTAAGCTGAGGTTACCAATAGGGAAATCACAAGGATTTTAACAACAAATGTTAGTAAATATAGGAAAGACTGGAGCACAAAAATTAACAATGCCCTTTGGACTTACTGCTCAACATGGAAATTTCTTATAGGCTATTCTTCCTATGAGCTTGTCTACAGAAAATTACCAACATTCCCTATTCAATCCAAGCTTTGTACACTTTCAACAGCCTATGACCTTGACCTTGACTTAAGTCTAGCACAAAAAGAAAGATTGATGAATCTCAACTTGCTAAACAAAAATTGATTGGTGGCCCTATCATCTAACAAGTTGCACAAGGCATTCAATAAAAAGCACCATGACCTTAAAATCAAGAAAGTCAAATTTCAATAAGGAGATAAGGTTCTCTACTGGAACCTACGCATGTACCTGAACAAACTAAGTTCCAAATGTTGTGGGAAGGACCTTATATAATTTATGAAACTTTTGCTTCAAGGGCCATGATGATCTATAAATGTGAAAGCCCAGACAAGAAACAACTGGTCAACATACAACAAGTCAAACATTTCCATGAGCATAAGCTAGCAAATACAACAAACGCTTCGTCAGATGGATAACCAAACTTCATATTTCAGATCTCCTCCTTTCCACTTAGTTTTGGGAGAGATGGCCATACATGCTACCTATATAAGCAGCTCCTCAGTTTTTAACCATTTTTGTTTTACACATTCTTTATTTTACATCTTTTTATTTTCATGTTATTAATCTTTTCTAATTTTTGTTTTACAATAGCGTTAGTACATTTATTAATTCTTAAATATTTTACACTTTCTTTTATATTTTCTCTTATTTTGGTATGATTTTCTAACTTTTTGTTAAAAGTGCTAGGCATAGTGGTAATTCGTTACTTGATGGTGGTATATANGCAGGGTAAGACGCGATATCGCGGCCCAGTGCAAGTCGCGTCTCATCAACGAGAACATGGTTTCTTTTCATGCAATAGACAGTGAGTCCACAACATCCACCCATCCACAAACTCTATGGTTTTCCTTATTCTAGAAATGTGCAGTCCCTTTTTCATTAACAAAACTATAATGAATTTGTGACTTTGGTAATATTCGGAATTGGAAAGGATTCAAAGGTTTGAGCAGGGTGTGACTTCAAAGGGATTCAGTATTCTTTGTACTTTTCTACTTGCTTGGGTGCATGTGTGTTTTCATGGACTTCTTACTATTCCATGTCAACCAACAAAAGAAAGTTGAATAATTCTTTGCATGATGTAATTCTCATTAAAAAAAAAACAACCATGGAAATTCAAAACACACTCCTTAGACATAATAAACGAATAAGTTTTTGCATGGTGTGGTTTCCATTTCAAAAAAAAAAAAATCGATTGAAATTCAAAGCACACCCCTTAGACAAAATAAACGGGCTACAAGCATTGGTTATGGGACTAGAAAAATATCTTACCCATGCCTCAAGGTCCCCTAAGCACAACAGTGTGATGGGAATAAAAATGAACCATTTTGATCATCTTTGCAACATTAAGAATAGATTAATGTTTTCTTGATGCATTTAATATTTATGCACTTTGCTTTAAGGCACTTTAATTAAGGAATTAATTTTTAGTTGTTAATGAACACAAGCACGACCACCTCAAGCATACATGTAGCACTTGGTAACCCAAAAACACTTAATGTTTGGTAACTTAGCAGAGCTATGTGTTCAGAATGTGTTCAAGAAAGTGGGACGGGTACTTGTGTTAATCTAGCTAGGTAATAGATGAATTAGATCTTAAATTACTTTACCTTACAGTCTTGTTGTAGGCGATTAAACTTACAAAACATAAAATGATAAAAATCATGTGCCTCAATTACATTTAAACCATATCCTTAAGCTTCACAAGTGTAGTTGGGAAGACAATGAATGTTCACAACACCTATTTCACTTTTTAGAAAAATTAGTGCACTGGTGAACCATAGGTCTACGAAATTTGACTGGATTGCATGTAAATGCCTTAGTGATTTGTATGGTTGGGCGTAGGGGTACCTCGCCACTCATCACCTATCAAGATGATGAACAAAAGTTTTGAATCCTTAACCACATGAAAAGAAATCTAAATAAACATCTCCAAAACATAGAGCTTTTCCTTAACCACATGAAAAGAAATCTAAATAAACATCTCCAAAACATAGAGCTTTTCCTTTTTCATTTTAATATGGTCTCATTATCCAACATGGATTTATAAGCAAGAGGCTGCCAGTTAACTTGAATTTTAACTTGCAGGATGGAATAGTGGTAAGCTTGCATATAGGAACTGGAAATTTCAAGTCCAGCTATTCCTGTGCTTCACCATTAGTAAACATGGCTGGCATTGAAAGATCTTTGAAAAGGATTTCAGATAGACCCAGGAGAGCCTTAGCAACTTGGTATAAAATATTACAGACTACATACCTACCACAAGATTGTATCAGCTTGCTTGACACCAATGGTTTTTTTTTTTTTGGTTCCGTCAAGTTAGGCGATATGCCGAATGATTACAGACTGAAGAAAGCATTGTATCTGTCTGTGTCATTATGAATGTTTATTCTTGCCAGAATCTATCTCCACTGTTACAGTGATTGAATCTTTGAACTAAACGAAGTGGCCAACTGCCTGTTAGAACAAACCTAGGAATTTGAGACACTTAGCGTGATTAAAGAAGTTAACATGCCAGTTGTCAGAAGCAAAGTTGACAAAGATAGCAGCAGAAAATTTGTAAAGTGGAAAATGGAATCATTGCATCGAACAGATTTTAGATCCATCTTTTAGATTTTTTACATTCTCTCTCCAAATTTTACTATCATGGGCTCCCAACATTATTGTGTCATGTTATTTATTAGCTATAACTGTTCAGAATGGGTAGAAATGGATCCATGTGAACAGCGTCATGTAGGTTGGTTTAAAGGGCTGTTGAGATTTGCTCCGTTTGATAGGTCAGAAGGCCAATATGTTGGGTTGGCAAACAAATTTTTTTTCCCCAACTAGCAAGAAGTCAACCCTTATCTTCAGAGAAATGGTGGTCTTGATAAAGTAAAGAAACTAACAGATAATCACGACGTCACAAGCTTAAATCTGATGCTTCTTCAGAATTAATGCTTTCTCTGTTTCTTTGTTTTTCATTTTTCTCTTGCTTGGATAGTTTGATTACTATTGTTTCTGAATTTATATAGACCAATTTTCCTGATGTATATCTGTAACGATTGCGACGGGAAACCAGCCAACAAAACTACTAACGGAGACTAATGAGTGGCTCAGTTTAGGTTTGTGATTAAAATACCTTTGGAAGCTCTCACGCCGAATTGTGGATAGACTTGAAATAAGTCATACAAGGTAATGATGAAATCTGATCAGGGATTTGATGCAGTCGTCTGCAGTGTTTTCGTTTAATGCTGCATGCTTAGCCAACAATGCTTGATTTTAAATTCTTAATACGTCGCCTCATGACAAAGTAATCTTGGACCCTTTTTGCTGAAAAAGGGTGGTAATTGCTTACTCTAGCTGTTTGACTTGCTTCTGTTTCACGGAATCATAAATTGAATTTAATTATTTTAGCGCTTGGAAAAGCATGGACTATTTATGGCCAAATGAACTTTACAATTCAATTAATATAAAACTTTGCTCAATCCTCATACAATGATAAACTAAAAAGGAAAGGCTGGAAAATTTCGATATTTCTTCCTTCCTGGTCTTTTGAAGGAGGAATCAGAAACCATAATTTCACTGTTAACCGTAATGCAACATCTCAATTAGGTATTCTCTCATTTTTGAGAGATCAATTGCAAGTGATGATGAATTTATTAGATTTAAAGCATCTTGCAAAACAATATGTAAGTTATGGACAATGATTCAGAACTATCTTCAGATGTAATAAAGCTTGGGTTTCAACAATTGCAGTTTAAATCCATGACCAATTTCAGACATGTCACATTCTTCTAAAAGTTCAAAGGTAGGAAATCGTTACTATGTAATGGCTCATTGGCATTTTCTATCATGCGGTGGTGTATAAAGTTTTATTATTATTTTTCATGAGTTTTAATTCCAAGAATTAAAGATGCGGAGAGATCAGATTTTTCTGTATCAATAATCTTTTGCATCCAAGCAAGCACCTTTGGCTCCATGCTCCTGCAGACCCGGAGATGAAACCTAAGAGCTAGCCTTTGACCCACAAACAATGCATACCCTTTACTGTTTAGAGCATCAGTTACCTTTTCAAACAAGACCTAAGATTCACAACTGTTACTGTCCTAGTTTCTGTGGTCCAACCCCACAAATATGGAAACAGGAAACATTTCTTTTAATTCCTTGTTTCTTAATTCATATTTCATGCTACCTGAACTGTCACGAATGAGGAGAAAGCAAAGTGATAGTGAAAGGTACGTGGAGGGTTCAGCTTTTTATGATTTTAGAAATAGGAATGTGGATTATTCCTCTCATTCTCTGCTGCCAGACGGGCGGTGAAAGATGCCATCCAGCTTTTTCTCACTTTGAATTCAGTGGATACCAGGGATCCCCTTGTCATATTTCTATATTTTAAAATTTAAAGTTGTATAATATATTACTTTTCTGCAGGGACAATTTTACAATGAGGACATGCTTCATGTTGCTTCTGTTAACAATTATCAATATTCCCTTATGAGCTTGATTCTCAACTTTGCGGGTGATGAGAAATCGAGGATGGAATACTTAGCTCTGGTCAAACTGGTTATGAAGACCATGCAAGGGCATTTGTGGACAAGAAATCTGATTCCATTAAAGAATCTCTGTTCTTTTAATGAAAATGATTTAGAGTTTAGACCAGACCGAAGAAATCTACAATCACACTTTCAGATGGCAAGTCGAATTTTTTGATTCACATGCACTTTAAGATGGCAACTCGAATTAGCCAGGTTGGAAGAATGTTGCCTAATATTTAATATGATGCCATCCTTATCATGGATTCTTGCGGTAATATATTTTATGCAGTTGAGATAGCATGTTGCTGCAGTAAGTTAGAATCAAGAGCCATAGTCAATGTGTAATTATTATGATCTATTAAAGTAGGAAATAATACTGCTCATAAATAGTATCAAAATTAAAATATGTAGATATTTTTAATGATATTGACCGGCATAAACTAGACTGGTTGATGGTAATAATCTTAAAATTTGAAAAATTTAAAAAAGAGAGAGAGAGAGAGAGAAAAGAAACAACGGAAAAAAAGCCCTTTTTAAAGTTGAAAACATATCTCAAATGGAACATGATCATGGTTAGGATTCATGTTGGTGCGGTGAAAATGACAGACTTATGCAAGTTTCCATGAGAGTTCGGTTTCATGCATTCATACCACAAACTGTAATTCTGTGACAGAAGACATCTTTATCAAGCTAATGACTTTTCTTTATCAGTCCTCCGTCCCAGGACTTAAAAATCCCTTTGTAGAAAACAAGCTATAATATTATCTTTACAGAAAACCTAGATTCCAGAATATTTTCCGTCTCCATGATACACGAAACATGAGGTTTGTTCTTACAATGTTCACAATTTTCACATATAGTAGAACAGGTGGCCTACGGCAAAGAACATACCTGTTGTCACAGAGACAAAGCCCAGACAAAAAGAAAAAGAATGGATTCAGCTTTGCCAGAAATACCGAAGAAAACCAATGAAACCTTTTAGATATCATGCAGAAGGTGAGATAGTGGAGTTCCTAGATAAGGACAAAAAACAAGGATCATAAAAATATAAGCATTCAAAACAAAGGACTGAAATGTCTTTTCTTCTTGGCATAAGGCCAGCACAATCAGATCAGATACACATTCTAAAGAGCTAAATTATTCTGGGGTTAGTCTATCATTCACCAAGCTTCCCAAGACCCCGCTTTGATAGAATGAGCAATAATCCCTACCCTAAAGAGATCAGTCATGCGTAACAGTGTGTCAAAATTGGCAAGAAGTACTATTTCCACTGTCCTAGTAGCATTGCTCGATAGGTTATACCCCATGTATCTACAAGATTCCTGCAATAATCAAACCCAAACAGATTCTTCACTTTCACTAAAATATTACCATTAGTTTGAACCAGGATCTCCGGCTTATAAGCAGAGCCTCTATGTTCCACAGAATTAGACTGTGGGTCGACAAAGAAAGCAGAGCATTCATAGTGCGTGAATCGTACTGTGTGTACAGTAGAGGCACCGGAGCCGTCCCCGTGTCGGCTCTTGTAGCTCTAGCTAAATTCCCAAGGAATCCTTTGGTGATTGTTAATTGGAATCCTACTTCTGCTTGTCCCCCTAGTCATCATGATTCCATAACTTTCAATTGAACGGTGATTTTTAAAAAATTCTTTGAATGTACACAAAGCAGCAATAACTTCTTCTTTAGCATGAGCTATATAAACCGCAGAAGAGACCCTCCTCTAAGCACAGAATCGGTCTTAGTTTGCTTCATATATACAGCAGATCAGAACCTTGTACTGCAATTTCTGTGATCAGCGTATCTAACTTTACAACAGAGAAACTCACAAGTCAGAAGCAGAAGAAGCACGAATTGCAGTAGTATGGCAGACGCTGTGAATATGCAGGAGAAGGGGTGGCTTGATTTTGACGATGATGGGCGTCCCAGACGTCAAGGTTGGTTGAATCTGGTTTCGCTTTCTGGGTCTGTAGTTTCTCTCTTTCTTGGTTTCTTCTCCTCTGCTTTCCTCCAGTTTTTGATTTCATTTCATGTTGATTAATGACAGAAAGTTGTTCCTTGAGTTAAAATGCGTATATGCATGGTGATGAATTGTGCAGGTACTGTATGGACTGCAAGCGCTCACATAATAACAGCAGTGATAGGATCAGGGGTTCTGTCACTGGCATGGGCAATTGCTCAGCTGGGATGGATTGCAGGGCCAGCAGCCATGTTGGCCTTCTCCTTTGTAACTTACTACACTTCAAGTCTCTTGGCCGACTGTTACAGATCTTCCGTCTCTGGTAAACGTAACTACACTTACATGGACGCCGTCAGAGCCAATCTCGGTAAGTTACTTTGTACTCAATCTGTCATGGAAGTAAACTTTTTACATTCATTCATTTACTGTGATAGTCAAAACTCAAATTGCAATTGATTGTACCATGGCTTTTTGTTTTCTT
Source organism: Gnetum montanum (assembly GCA_015680685.1). Taxonomy (NCBI): domain Eukaryota; kingdom Viridiplantae; phylum Streptophyta; class Gnetopsida; order Gnetales; family Gnetaceae; genus Gnetum; species Gnetum montanum. The sequence goes on along the minus strand of MNCI01019413.1, from coordinate 1,457,588 downwards.
TGGAGAAGAAACTGGGTTCAGTTGTGGGCTACAGCCTGAGGCGTACTAGTAGAAGTAACTTCCTAGGAGTGTGTATCTTTTTCATTGTCTGCTGTCTGCTCGCAATCTTTTGAAATTGAAACTGATTCGGTAGATCTCTGGATCTATTGAACACTGAAATAACATACCTATGTTATGAGTTTTAGAAACACCAGTGAGAAAATTACTTGGAACAAATCACAACCTTTTAACGTATCATTCAAGAACAACTTCAATTTCTTTTTCAACGCTGGCAGTGTTTCCTTTTAGCTATCAAATAGAATTGTATTCACATATTCCAGACGTGAACAGTAGTAGAAAACTGCAAATATCTAAAGCAAGTTACTTTACACTTTACAGTAGTTGATATCCCTGAAGTAGGGGGAGCTTTTGTGTATTCGATATGGTGTCTGGAAGGTGCTTTCGAGGTGGTATCTGTAGTATGTTTCAATTCTCGTTCAGTATGAGTCTCAGAAAAAGTAAAAATCCGACACATTTATGGACTATTTAATTGCTTATCATTTGTGCAGATGGGGCTCAAGTATGGATCTGCGGCTTGGCACAGTACTTTAATCTTTTCGGCGTTGCAGTGGGGTACACCATAGCAGCCTCAATCAGCATGGCGTGAGTAGATGTCTTTTTCATGGAGTATTATTGTGAATTATTTAATTCCGATTTCAGAGTTTGGAAACGATCTGATCTAGCATGAGTGAATTTTGAATGAATTGTTGCGCTGTGCAGAGCCATCGAGAGATCAAATTGCTACCGCTGGAAGGGACACAAGGCAGTATGCGAGCCATCCAACAACCCATACATGATTGCATTTGGGGTGGTCGAGATTGTTCTGTCGCAGATTCCGGGATTCGATCAACTGTGGTGGCTCTCCATCGTGGCCGCACTCATGTCATTCACCTACTCCTCCATCGGCCTCACTCTGGGCATAGCCAAAGTCACAGGTAATTACTTTCATAACATAACATACAGTAAGTAATTCATTTGTGTGTGCAATGTTTAAGAATGTGAATGATGTGTGAAACGAAATACATATATGCAGCAACTGGGCAGTGGAGAGGGAGCATGATGGGGACTCCCGTGGGTTCAGGAATGACAGCAACAGATAAGATCTGGAGAACATTTTCAGCGCTGGGAGACATCGCCTTCGCGTACTCGTACTCCATAATTCTCATCGAAATCCAGGACACCATTCGATCTCCTCCCGCTGAGAACAAAACCATGAAGCGAGCAACGTTAATGGGAGTGGTCAGTACGACTGTGTTCTACATGCTCTGCGGATGCATGGGCTACGCCGCTTTCGGCGATTCAGCGCCGGGGAATCTGCTCACAGGCTTCGGTTTCTACAATCCCTTCTGGCTCGTCGACGTCGCCAACGCCGCCATTGTTATACATCTCGTCGGCGCTTATCAAGTCTACAGTCAGCCACTCTTCGCATTTCTGGAGTCCTGGGCACAGCGTTATCTTTCTTCTTCTTCTTCTGATTCTTCTTCTCCGCTGAAGAAGAAGAAGGAAATAACTGTGCCTCTGCCTGGGCTTCCAGAGCTTCGAGTAAATGTTCTGCGTTTGCTGGGACGGGCGATTTTCGTGGTACTGACTACTGTGATTTCTATGATGCTTCCATTCTTCAACAATGTTGTGGGATTGATGGGCGCTCTGGCATTTTGGCCTCTGACTGTGCATTTTCCGGTGAGAATGTACGTTTCTCAGAAACGGATTCGTCGCTGGTCCGGAAAATGGATCGGCATGCACATGCTCTCCCTCGTCTGTTTGTTCGTCTCCGTTGCTGCAACTGCCGGTTCAGTTGCAGGCGTCGTCTCTTCGCTCCGCCATTATCGCCCATTCAAGACCTCGTATTGACTGACCTCTCCGTTGACTTTTGTTGACCTTCCTGACCATCCTTGACCATGGCAGATAACGACAAAATCCGTTATGAATAAAGCCATGAGGAAATAACAAGAACACATGAAAGCTCCCCCTCAAACGCTTCATTCCTGATGGTCTGTAACGCTGCCGCTGCAAGCGGTGCAGATGTTCTTTGTATATTTATAATAATTTTCTTATTTTGAACAAGAGAGAGAGAAAAAGCCAGTGTCTGCCTTGAAGAAAATTAAGCAATAACATATTGACGTCTGGTCGTCTATTGAATTTACGAAGTACTTGGGTGTAGTATATAACTTTGCGTCTTGTCTTGGCGTTGAGGATATTCACCGACTTGGTGGAATAGAATGCAAAACTGCTTGGAGAAACAATTAGAGGGTGTCAAGTAGCTTATAAAGGATGCTTTTGGAATAAGTTGAAATGGAGATAGACCTGACGTATCATCATCAAAATCAGGGATACTAAGGCACAACGGAAAAATTTGGGAACGCAATTTAAAAGGCAACAAGTGATGCTTTGATGAAGATCTTACGGCAAAGATTATGTTAGGAAGGTTGAAGAAAGAAAGAAAGTGAACAAGGCTTAGGGTAGCAACCATTATTTACCTTAATGCTAAGTATCTTATCATTATTAAATATTCTATCCACAAGGATTTGAACTCTTATGTTATAGTTTTCTAACTATTCATAATGAGTTGTAATGATAAAAACCTAAAAAGGCATCCCAAAATCATTGGGATTTCTCTTTAAAGTCTCTCTTCTATATTAATGATTTAATGTACTTTGAATATTTTTTAAATTATTATTCATTTTTTTCTTTGGTTGAATACCCGTCCTCTAAATATTAAAAACTCTATAACAAACAAAATTATCAATAAATATAATATTTTTGGGATTCTTGAGACTTGAGTGAGAGAAGACTCCTCAAATCTTCTTTGCCTAGGTTTCACATTATTTTCTTTTTCATATAAAAGCAAAGGCTAATGTCAAAGACCTTTTGGAGGCTTAGTTGAGCTAATTCCTTACATCGTAGAATAGTATGTAAAGATGAAAAAAGTTCATATATGCCAGCAATATATTTGGTTATAGATATGAAATAAAACTTTTTTTCTTTGCTTTTTGCTATTCTTCTCCAAAAAGCCCATTTTTATCGTACGGAAAATCTATCAAGAAGATATCAATTTTATTTCTTGGAATAGATACAACTGCATTTACTTAGATAGGAAAAGTTTGTATTTGCAAAGATTATAATGCTAGGGTTGAATCTAAAGTAAGCTCTAGGAATTTTCAAGGTTATGTGGAAGTTGATAGAAATACATGCTACAAAAAAACTTTCTCAAGATACACAACTTAATAATAAGAATAAATATTTGTTGGACTGGAGTTAAGGATTAAATTTCATAATTCTTAATTGTTTCAATATTTATTTAAATTATAATAGCTACATCTTCACATGGTTGCAAGGTTGTTAAGCATTGATTTTCTTATCTCAAATCAACCTAACCTCATCATCCATTCTATTTTATCCTTTTAACAAATTTACAATACTTATTACCTATAATATCATCTAATAACTTTCCATTTGTAATAACATTGCTCTAGTGAAGCATTGCTTGGCACCACCCATGAGCCCCAAAGTCACTAAGTATTCTTGAGTGAACTCAAGGTGGATTATACCATAATGTCCTTAAGAACTGATGAACACAATATAAGTACACAAATTGCATGCCACGCATTAGTCCAAGGTTAGGAGTGAGATGCCTAAATAATCATAGAAGTAGTTGAACCAATGCAACACACACACACACAACATACTCAAGAGTACTAGCATACACATAAGACATCCTTCCTTAAGAAAGCTATTATGTATTCATGCTCTAATACCTCTAATCCTAAGCCCTATTATATAGAGAAGGGCAATGATCCAAGCCTCAAAGCTAAAGCTCCTCAGCTTATGACATTGTACACAAGGAATTGGGACCATGTAGTTTTATGTGGATGATGGTTAAGACAACATGAAACCCAAGTGGATCTCTACACTCCTTCCAACCCTTGTTTTGAACAAGTAGTCTGTGAACCACCAACAAGGGATACTCTCTATACTCTCCCCTACTTGAAAGAAGCAACATCCTTAGAGCTTAAGTATTTATTTATGTACTTACCAAATGTGAAGAGCAAAGTGAACATCAAGGGTATTGAACAACTCAAAGCCCATATGAAAATTGTAGATAAGAAAGTTTAATGACTAGGGTAATCAATCGTAAAGTATGAAATTGAACTCAACTTGATATCCACTTGAGATTTTGAGATGCTCGTACAACCAAGTTAAGGAAGAATATGCTTTTCTCATTTTCAAGTGATACCAACCTTTCAACTTAGAGCAAAATCTACTCAACTTACATTTGATCCATCTTCTCTACCATTAGCAATTAAGTGAGAGTGTAGAATCAATCCTATACATCTAAGGAGAGGCTATCATGTTTCTTGCAAAAACTAATGTTTGATGCATAGTGAAAGCCTAGCACTAGCACCAATAGGAATCTCTAGGATTTTAGCCTCACTATGTCAATCACCTTGGGGAATTTCCTTTTGCTTTCAAGAATCTTAGGGCATTTTCTTCCCTTCCGAGAACCATGGGGCACTCCCTCTCATTTTGAAAAGGTGTTAAAAATTTCCTCCCCTTTGAATAATATTTGTGCTTCCTTCTTGAAGACATGGTAGAGATTTATGCTTTCTACTTGATAAGCAACAGGTACCCCCTACGCCCAACCATACAAATCATAAGCATTCATGTGCAATTTAGTTGAATTCTATGGATGGGGCTAGTGTGGTATCTAGATTGTTAAGTATTGATCATAGGTTGTTGTCTTCTCACTTAGACTAGTGGTAGTTTGGTCATGTATGGTTTAGTCCAGAGTGAGGCATATGATTATTGATGTTGTGCAACCCTTAAACTAATTGAATAATAATATAGAAATTAATTAATTAATCCAATTAATTAACAAAATAAAATCCTAAACTATCCTAAGGATGATGGGTGTCTATTCCTAGCTTGTCATACACATTTTGAACTCACATATCCACTAGTAGGATTACCAAGTGTTATGCTATTTGGGCGAACCAAGCAATAACACTAATGGGATTACCAAGAAAATAGGTGTTTATGCTCAAAACTAATCGTGCTCATTCCACCGATTAATGAATGTGCATGGAAATGTAAATATTAACTACATATGTCGAAAGAAAATTGCATTAAAAGTAAATCTATTCTAAGTCAAAGTGCTACAATGAATATGAATCAATCTCAATCTTATTTTCGTTCATGGAATGTGTCTAGGTATAATGCCCCTTGAATAAGATGCCATATAATTGACTCAAATCCACATTGTAAGCACTCATTGATTGCTCGCTAAAATTACAAAATAAACTTGTAAGAGTTTAGCTACACTAATAACCAAATGGTGTCAAATATGCAACAAGTGCTAGCATGTTTATAGGAAAATAGGCATTGTGTCGATGGTGATGCGTTAATGCATTTAGTTGCATCGATGGGGATGCATTGATGAGCATGCATCAACGCATCTAAGATGTGTTGTTGGTTAATGCATCAACATGTCCTCATCGACACATACCCCCACGACTAACTAAAAACTTGTCCCAAGTTATATATAAATGGATGAAGTTTCATTGCAAAAATTGTGGGGTGACCAAGACTAGATTGGCTACCATTACAAAACTAGAATGCCACATTACACAGTTTTATTCGAGTGGTTGTATTACAAAATGACAAAGAGAGTGGATAGACATCAAAGTTTACAAAATTGCATAGGTCTTAAAATAATCCAACAAAGATGAATCTTCTTATTTTCCCTAGTAGTGGCAGTCTTTCCAATCTTGATTGTTATGTTGATGCTTCTCTTTTATGCATAACATTCTTGAAGGATAGACTAAAATTTTTTCTCATCGTCCCATGGATCCAACAAACATAAGATGTTTGAGCTTCAATCCTTGTATGTGCTACTATTTGTCCATGGGCATATCCTCATGTGTTCTTCTCTTGGCCTCTTTTCCTTGCCTTACAAAAGAGCTTCAACCTTAGGCTTTTTATTTAGCATCGCTTGCAATCACCAAAGGATCAACATTAGTTTTGGTAAATTTTCCTTAATAATTAACCCTTTTTAGATCCCTTGGTTAGCTTAAAATTTGAAAAAAAATTAGCATTTAAGTGCAAGGTGATTACAAAGTACTATTTCCAAGGCTATGAGGTAACTAAAATCATCAAGTTATTGACATTATTTTGATTATTATTACTATTAGTTACCATAATGTTCAAAAATAGGATGTTAGAAAAATTTCAAAAATTACATCCTTAGCCCCCACAACAAATGAGCTTAACTTTGGAAGCTCACAAGTTTTTGAACAACTAAAACCAAAGGTCTAGCTCACAAGATGATCAAGATATATTAGATTTTTAATTTAGAGGAAATTTCAATATAAAAGCATTAAAGATAATTTGAAATTTATGAGAAGTAGTCATAAAATCATGCATAAATTCAGAGAAGTAGTTCATTATGTCCTTGAAGATGTGAGGTATGATTTAGAGCCATGATCAACAAAAGTTGTGCAAGTGGATTCTTCTCAAAGCAGGCTCTTGCCATAATGCCCTTGCATCACCACTTCTATAGATGTCTGTGAGCATCTTAGAAGTTAAATGTAGATCATGCCTTTGTTTCAAATAGCACACAATTGCCTTAGTTAAGATTTTGCACTATACTATACAACACCATTAGGCTCATAATTGCATGCAGTAGTGAGGTGACTAATGGGATGAGAAGGGATTAAAGAGAATGTGATGCAAGGTACTTAACTATGTCTACAATAGGTTATTGTGCCAATTATGATTAAAATAACCATCATACCCATCTATCCAAGTTTTATACCAAGTTCATACCATTAACAATGGCCTCACATTGATGTGTCCCTTCTTGTTGACCATCATGAGCTCATAACAACCACATAGTATGAGCAGCACTCTAAAAAGAGAAGAAAAAAGAAGGAAGGAAGGACCTTAGTTGGAGAGGTTCCTTCAAGCATGGGTAACATGTCTTTCTAGCCCCATAACTAGTGCTTGTACCCCATTATTGTGTCTAAGGGGTGTGCTTTGAATTTCCATGTTTTTTTTATTATTGTTATTGTTGTTTTGTTTTGTTTTTCTCTCTTTCTTTTTCTTTCTTTTTGTTGAATCACAAAAACCACACCATGCAAAGACATGCTTTTTGTTTGTTGGTCAATGATTAGGAGTGATGGTATGTTTTTGAAGGAGTCATAAATCAAAAGAAGGAAGTCAAGAAGAGAATCCAATAAATCCCTTTGACGTCACACCCTTTTCCATTCCCACTTGGTCTTTTCCCCTTTCTTTAGGGCACAATGATCATTAGTTTATTTTAGATTCATGTAAGAAGAACCATATTATTTTCATGATAAAGACCTTTTATTTAGGGAAACTGGAGGGATGGATGATGTGGTCTCACTACATTACATAATTATTTACTTAATCATCTTGATTGTATAGGACAAAGACCCAACACCTAGTCTTGACTTTTGCATCTATGACATCCTATCCTAGATATCATGGCAAACATCAAATATATTTATATTAGACATTATTCATAAGAAGACAATGTACCAAATTTCAAATATAGATGATGAGTGGCGAGGTAGCCCTACACTCAACCATATGAATACGAGCACTTCACACACAATCCAGTTGAACTCCGCAGATGGACTAGTTGTGGTATCTAGATAGTTACTCATAGATTGTAGTTCGTTGTCTTCCCACCTGGACTAGTATTAGCTTTTTCACGTATGGTTTAGTCCAGAGTGAGGTGTATGATGTGTTCCTACACTAATGCTACTCCTGGGTATGATGGGAAATAATATCAACTAAGCTAGGAGAGAGGATGAGAGAGAATCTAAACTAGCCTAAGTGCAATGAGCATCCATTCCTTAATCATCCATACACATCTTGGACCTTGTGCATGACAACCACTGGGATTACCAAGCGCATGGCCTAGGTATGCTACTGGGTTACCAAGTAGTCACACTTAAATGCTCGTGATTAAGTCGTACTCATTATGTGTTACTAGGAGATAAGGGTAGAGAGATATTAACTAAGAAAGTAATAAATAACAATAACAATTAAATAATTAGGCTAAGTGGAT
>MNCI01019413.1:1413255-1446488 GCA_015680685.1 Gnetum montanum | reverse complement strand
GAAAACAAAAAATTGTAAAATTAAAGAAAATAAAAAATATTTATTAATCCTAGTTGTTATTAGAATGGGGGATATCCCCCATAACTAAATGGTCGAGCATGGCAAGGATTAATAAATGAAAGATGAGGATCCTTGCATGTTGGAAATATCGAAACTTGGTCATACTTACCCCATTGGGGTTCACACACCTGATTATAGTAAGCATAGTCAGGCAATTTATAAGATGTGGTTCCCAGTTAAAGAGTGGACCCACTATGATACTTGAGACTGTAAGATGGTATGCAAGGATTGGGATGCCGCCCTCCATGGCTATATTCATTGGGTCATATGGTTTATGGAGTGTTAATTGGTGGCTTTGATGAAATGACATGAGGCGTTAGGTTCAAGGAGAAGGATGCACCACAGTGTTGGACTTGTGTTGAGTTGGAGAATGCAGTGGCCTTAGAACTGTGTTGTCCCTTCCTATGCTCATGTCTAAAGAAAGGACGCCTTTGATGTTGAGGAAGTCTCTCACTACTGTTGGCAATAGCAGCACAAGTAACATTTGTGGGTGGTTGTTGTGGTGCAGACACTTTAGGAATAGTTGGTGGCAATGTAGAAGGAGGGAAAGGATGAGAATGTAGAAATTTAGGAGAAGTGTAAGGTACACATGACGATGGTTGTGTTGAGGACATGGGCTGATAATACTGAGGAGAATAATAACGTGGCAAGATAGAGTATGTTGACCCAATCAAGGAAACAGGATGTTGAACTAGATAAGCATTTGGATTTGGATGATATGAAGGGTGTCCCCAGTTTAGGGATGGCTTCCCCCATGACTGAGATTGTTGCCACTATGATCAAACATAGTATCTTTGTACGAACTCTGGGTGTAACGTGCTTCCCCAATGCTCATATAAATGTAACAAGATTGGGCATTGTCCCTTAGGGTGATCGTACAGGAAAATGTTGCATTCATACGTATGATTGGCAGTTGAGCTCTTATTTTTTTCATCCCTTATTTCCAATTGTGTAATGATATTTTGTCCTGCTTCTCGGGTTGTCAAATATTTATCTCCAATAATATTGATATATTCCCCACACTTTTTATGCATCCATTCCAGCATCTTATTGATCTTTGCCTCGATTTCCTCTAATGATTGTTGTACTGGCAAAGATGGTTCTACCTCCTTGAGATAGGTTGATTTCTCCTTTTTGTGATTATGGACCTCTATTAAGTTGAGATTTTGGTTCCATTGATGTTTTTCAGCACTCTCCCATCTAATCATTTCTCCTTCTTCTTTTGCTACCTACTTAATAAGCTCTTGGAATTGATGGGTTCATAGTTCATATAGTTGACCTTGGGCATACATCCCTAGGGTCTCTCTTGTTTCATCATGAAGCCCATCAATGATATGGTACACTAGGCTTTCCTTGGAGAACTCATGGCCTGGATAGTTGTTTAACAGTGCATAATATCTTTCTAAGGCCATGTCCAAGGGTTCATGTTGTGCTTGTTTCCACTCTTGGATTTGTTTCCTCAAGGCTGACACTCTTGCGTAGGTTTGATATCTTTTGTTAAAGAGTTCTACCATTATTGGCCAACGTCGTATTGAATTTGGTTTTAACGATCTATACCATACTTTTGCTTGGCCAACGAGTGTCATAGGAAAGAGCTTGAGTTTTTGCCAACCGTTATCAATGTTGTTCCATGCACAGGCATCGTAGAAGGCTTGTAAATGTTGTTGCGGATCTAAGTCATAGCCTCCTGAGAAATTGGGAAAGTTGTTTAAATCGAGCCTGGGTAGGCGGCTCTCTTTACGATGCCTACGGGAGATTCAAACAACCTCTTGTATTTGCGTTAGGCTTGTGGTGGCTAGTAGGGGTTCATCGTCATCGAGTAAGTTATGCTTTCGTGCATTGGGATGATGCTATCTTCATTTATGTTTATAAGAAACCCCCACCTCAGATTGCGTAATCCAATCTTCATTGTCATATAATTCGTTAGTTCTCCAATGAATTACCACACTAGATGTGGCATTATCGTAGCCTTGTAGGAGAGGCATGGTTGTGCAATTGTGTGTGAATTTGTATGTGACTTTTTGTAATTATTTCTTCCTAAAAGATATATCGTTAATTCCGATATAATGACCTTATATGATATGACTAATCTAGATAACTAGCACCGTCCCCGGCAACAGCGCCAATGATGAGTGACGAGGTAGCCCTACACTCAACCATACGAATACAAGCGCTTCACACATGATCCGGTCGAACTCCGCAGACGAACTAGTTGTGGTATCTAGACAATTACTCGTAGATCGCAGTTTGCTATCTTCCCACTTGGACTAGTATTAGGTTTGTCACGTATGGTTTAGTCTAAAGTGTGGTGTATGATGTGTTCCTACACTAATGCTACTCCTGGGTATGATGGGAAATAATATCAACTAAGCTAGGAGAGAGGATGAGAGAGAATCTAAACTAGCCTAAGTGCGATGAGCATCCATTCCTTAATGATTCGTACACATCTTGGACCTCATGCATGACTACCACTAGGATTACCAAGTGCATGGCCTAGGTACGCTACTGGGTTACCAAGTAGTCACACTTAAATGCTCATGATTAAGTCGTACTCATTCCGCGTTACTAGGAGATAAGGGTAGAGAAATATTAACTAAGAAAGTAATAAATAACAATAACAATTAAATAATTAAGCTAAGTGGATGTTGCAATGATGAAGTAATCTTGATCTTTCTTGTTGGTCATGTGTGTGTCCAAGTACATCACACTCGAATAAGGATGTCGTACAATTACAATCATCACACTGCGGGCATGCATTGGGAGAAAGGGTTGAGAGGAAAAACTGACAAAAAGTTCCTACCTTAATACTAAAAAACTAAAAAACTTAAAACTTAAAACTTAAAAACTTCTTTACCAAATCTTCCTACCTCTTATTTATAGATGAGGAGACAGGCTGCGATATCACATACGTGATATCACGTCTAGGTTGTGATATCGCATATGTGATATCATGGATGCGATATCGCATACGTGATATCATGGGTGCGATATCACAGCCAACAATTCATGACTCATCAATAGGTAACATTCGACATTACGTGTAAAGAAAATAATAGAGAAAGTGCAAAAAAAAAATGCTTTATTGATATGGAATAGTGTATCTAGATCATGCTCTAAGAGTGTTCCTTGGGGTTTTCTTCCTTTGGCATCTATCCCTTAGAGGCAACCTAGCACTACCACCATGGTTAGGCCTAATATTAGCTAGAAGGGATGGCTAGTCCACTTCTTGTCTCACTTCACTCAGCTCTTGTGACTTGCCTGTACCACCTCTGCCACTCCATGCTTGGCATGACCTCTAAGCCTGGGTATACATCTCTTAGGTCAAACCCCGAAAGGTTACCTCAAGAGACACATTCGTTATTACAACATGTCCTTTCGAGTCTTAATTACAACTGCCCTTTCGAGTCTTATTACATAATAATAACACTTGTTATGAAGAGGCATCATCTTTGTTAGGCAGCAACGTCATTTGGGAATGGGGATGTGATAATTTACCCTCCTTAGGTTTCGTTTGTCCTCAAACAAGTCCACATTTACTATTTTTTTCCAGCTCTAATACTTCTATTATGCTTCCATACTTCAATAATTCAATTTCTCCTTTGAACTTGAATTTGTTTCTTGCTTATTCTACAAATAAAATATATGTGAGAAAAATATATGAAAATTTAAATATTACTTTCTTAATACTTACTTCATTTTCTAAGATAATGTCAAGAGGTGAATTAAAGATCTACCAACCATTAATCATCAGTCCTAAGTAGGGTCAAACAAAGTGCAACTCATATTTGGTTACCCAAGTGAAGATAGGGCAAATCTTTATTCTCAACTTGCATTATTGTAGAAATTTTATTTATCTAATTAAAATATCAATTTAACAATAAAGAAAATAGTAAGATTATAAATAAAAGTAAGGGTGAGATACTTCCTAATCTTGATCAACCTTATGAATTGATGGTAGTAATTGTAATTCTACCTTATGATCAAATGGTCTTGTTCGGGATGGCAAAGCTTGATCGTGATTCTTCTCCACCTCTTCTTTAAAAATTAACTCTAGTAACTTGGTAACTTGGAAGAATCGAGCATCGTACCAAATATAATCCAAAGTCTCAATGAAGAATGTTGTTGATCTATCCTCATTAAGCATAGCAGAGTAATTATTGAATTGTTCCATCAACATCATCTATTCTTGAATTTTGGGATATGATTTATCTATTGAAGATTCAAAGTAAAATATGCACTGGCCAATGGAATTGCATGTTGAATTGATAGAAACATCTTCTTCAAATCAGGTTCATCTTCTGAGGATTCCTTTACACATCCATATTTTAAAAATTAATAAACATCACTTCCAACTTTTGCATTGAAATCTCCACAAAGGACAATTGGCACTAGATAAATATAACTTAGGAATAACTTTTTCTTTAGACTTTCTTCTATTTTCTTAATTAAGTATGCTCCTTGACATAATCTAACATATGAACATGTTGATTTGGCAATTAAATATGTGTTGACCACATATACACATCTTCCTGATAGATGGATTTTTAGTATCAATGCCTAGGCTATATGATTTTTTTGAAATATTGATTGTTCTTTCTTTTCCATTACTAAAAGTTCTGAAATTTCAAGAATCATATTTCCTAAACTCCATTCAAATCTTTGTACCAATTCAAATGTGGCTTCTTTATAAAAGATTGCACACCTATCCATGTTGTGATTTTTGTAACAGGCTAATCTATATGGCTTAAAAGAAGAAATTCCACAAGAACCTTTTTGCTTATAAATACCTATGTATCCCATCTTTTTTAAGTCTGGTTGGAATTGATATAAAAATTTCCATGGCAAGACTTTTTGTAGACATAAAACATTAGCATCTAAATCTTGTAATTCTGCTAAGATGTGTGGGTATCGATATTCATGCCAATCCAAGGCCCATGGTGGACATAGCAGATGTTGTTTCTCACTTGCTAGAATCCACATTCTCATTCTCACTTGCAAGCATGTTATATGTTGTAATTTTCATTCTCATTCTCAGATTTTTCTCTAAATCCTTTCTCTTTATCGGTGCCATACACCTTGTTGAAACAAGATTTTGAGTCTCCATGTTGTTTTTACCATATGATTTGGTTGCAAGAAAAATTGATATACATTTTATTTCAACAACTAATTCTCCAACTAAACTAATACATTAACTGATTCTCCAACTAATTTGGAAATATTTAGCTACATCATCTAATTTTAGTAATAGTAATCACATTATCTAAACCTTAACAACTTTTCTACTCCCCTTGAAGACATTGACTTTGGTAGTGTATCTAATGACATGCCATAGTGATCTTAAGTTCTCTAAAAGGTTAAATTCATTAGGCGATATTTATGATATTAGCGAATTATTGGGTACTTGGATGATAAATCTAGCCTCACGTTCAAAAAGGTAAAAATATCAAAAATGATTATCTGTATGTTAAAAATGGGCATTGTATGCTTAACTTATGTCAAAAATAAGCTTTTAAGAGTCTTAAGACACTATATTGGGGTGAAAACTAATTTTCAAAGTTTCAAAGGGTGGATCTAACTTTACCATTGTGTTCGAAAGGTTGAAATCTACATAGGAAACGACTCTTCATTTCTTAAAAAAGGCTCATGAAATCAAAAATTATGATTTTTGGAGTTTTAAGACATTTGGCATGAAAACTTCTTTAGAGGTCACCCATCCCACTACTCAAGAATTCTTATTTTACATGCTGCCAAGGCATCAAATTCTATTTTTGATAATTATTTCGACATGTTCTTAATTTTAAACTTACCGCTCAATGACGGAAATTTGGAATTTTGACGAAGAATTTTCCCATCGCAACGACAGACCGTCAGTTCCCACGGTGCCCAGCATGTGCCGTTATGAAAAGCGCCTTCGGTGTCCGTGGACACTATGGACGGCCAAAAATTACGGCGGATTTTTCAGCAGCGGCGACGGCAACGGCAATGGCAACGGCGGCAAATCGAGCTGGGCCGCAGGCAGCGAAAAACGCGGCGAGGCTCTCAGCGGAGAATTCGGAGGCAAGGAGAACGGCCATTGACCATTTCAAAATTTTCTTGCTTTTTTCTTGGAAGGTTTCATGCATATTTCTCCATTTGTGTGGTGCAAAATTCGCGTGAACAAAATCTGGTAGAAGTTGTGTGCCAACAATCTCCCATAAATACAGTTTGAAGTCACAAGGCATTGTCCACAGTAGCGCAGACCAAGATCAAAGTATGGAACCAACAATGCAGGCAAGGCTTAGTTGCAGCTGCAGAGCCAGCACGCTCCTTAATGCTAGTCGTCATCATCATGATGTTAATATTATAGGCATATCATTGCAGAGAATTTGTGTTTCTTCTTTTACAGCATCTTCATCTTCATCTTCATGTAGGAGGCCTCCAGCACAAATTTGCTTATCACTTCATGATCAATCTCAGTACTACATATCAATTCTAGCTCAACGCTTTACCCCAAGTGATACGGAGAAAAATGCTCGCACCCGATTTTCTCTCAGTAATTGAATTCTCTGCTCTGCTTTGGTTTTGTTATATATTTCTATACTTACGTACTATTGTTTGTATTCAGTTTTCTTCCAAGACGACAAAAGAGAACACTTGGAATATTTCATCTTTGAAATCAAGAAAATGTTGAGCAAGAAAATAATAATAATAATAATTTTAATAAATGACAATTTAATAATTTAATAATATTTTAGTGTACACATAATGAGAAACTTAAAATCACAATATTTTTCAAACTGTAAGTTCGATCAAGATGAAATTTGTATCATTGAAATCGTCTCAATAAGTACTATGTATTGAACATAGTTTTAGGGCTCGAAAATGAAATTGAATTTTCAAGATTTTAAAATATTCAAAATAGCTACTTCTATCAAAATGGCATCACTAAGTTGATATATGGAAGACATGATAGCTTAAAAATGACTCTAAGTTGCTTAGGATAATGAGTTTCAACAAAACAAGATCAATTCAGGTCATGGTTACTAACTTTTTGGGAGAAACTTAATAATGACCTTAATTAATTAATATTCATAGCATTAAGATGAGTAAGAGTTACGTGGACCAATGTATTTTTGTCTTACCAACATCTCTTACAATTGATGAATCTTGATGGGGCGTAATCAAATCTTCATCGATCAATGATATGCATAAAAGAATTTTATTAGTTGGTAGTCCATAATTCTTCCTAGCTCATGGCTTTGTGGTTCATCATCAAGTTGTAGTCAACCCATGGCTCTGAATGACCCTTGGGTCATGGTTTGCTCTAATACCAATTGTGACATCTTGTCCCCAAATTTTATGGCAAACATCAAATATATGCTATATTAGACATTACGCATAAGAAGACAATGTACCAAACATCAAATATATGTAGCATTCAACATTATGCGTAAAGGAAATAACAAAGAAAGTGCAAAAAGAAAAAGAAACGAATGCTTTAATGATATGTGATGAAACGCGATATCGCATAGGCCGCGATATTGCATACGCGATATCGCGGCAGTCGCGATATCGCGTCATCCCATGCGATGTTGCGTACGCGATATCACGGTCCGCCGCCAAGTCTATAAATAAGAGGTAGCTCTCCCTTGTTTCCTCATCCTGAGTTAGAAGTAGGGAAACTCTGGCAGTTTGATCACTCCAGAGATAGAATATTTTCCATGTGCCCGTAGTAGGAGTCATAAAGTGAACGGATCTTTATTCGAGCAACATTGTACCTAAACACAAGTTGTGTACGACAATAAAGACGAACTTCCTGGATAAACCTTACAGTGCATGGAATAGGATTTTATTTATTGCTTTCTCTCTCACCCTTAAACTCCTATAATGCAGAATGAGTACGACTTGATTACGAGCATCTAAGGATGTGTACAGATAGTCAAGGAATCAACTGCTCATCGCAACGTTGTATGAGTACGACTTGATTACGAGCATCTAGTGTGACTACTTGGTAACCCAGTGGCGTATTCAGGATCTGCGCTTGATAATCCCAGTGGTAGTCTTGCACCAAGATGTGTACGGTTAGTCAAGGAATCGGCTGCTCATCGCACTTAGGCTAGATTAGATTCTCTCAACCCTTTCCTCCTAGTTAAGTGCCTCAACACGACCACTTCAAGCACTTGCGTTACACGTGGTGATCCCAGCAACGATTAGCGTTTGGTAGCTGCAGTTGCATCGGTTCAGGATGTGTATGGTAAGTGGGAACGGATGCTGACGCTAGGTAATTTAGACTTAGTTCATTAGTTAGAGTTAGTTAGTTCCTCCAACCCTTCACCTCAATAGCATAGGAGATAAAACATAAAAGACTATAAAAATCATATACCTCGAACTTACTTAACCATACACCATGAAAACTACAAGTAAGTTTGGGAAGACAATGAATGATTAACCCCAAGTGTTCCATGGGACGTGTAGGCACTTAGTTTGCGGAGTTCGACTGGATTGCGCGTGCTACACTCGTTTTGTATGGTTGAGTGTAGGGGTACCTCGCCACTCGTCAATATGGAATAGTGTACCTGGATCATGCTCTAAGAGTGTTCCTTGGGTTTTTCTTCCTTTGGCATTTATCCCTTAGAGACAATCCAACACTGCCACCATGGTTAGGCATAATACCAATCAGAAGGAATGGCCAGTCCACTTCTTGTCCCACTTCACCCAGCTCCTGTGAGTTGCCTGTACCAAATCCATCACTTCATGCTTGGCACAACCTCTAAGCCCAAGTATAAATGTCTTATATCAAACCCCCAAAGGTTACCTTAAGAAACACATCTTTTATTACAACATGCCCTTTCAAGTCTTAATTACAACTACCCTTTCAAGTCTTATTACGATAATGATAACACTTGTTAGGAAGAGGCACCATCTTTGTTAGGTAGTAACATCATTTGGGAATGGAGATGTGACAACATCATGATTGGCAACATTATTATTAGCAAAAAACATAGTAATCATTCATAAGGGAATGACTTAAGAAAAGAGAAAATTATAAAGAAAATAAAATAAGAAGAAATTGAAAACATATTAAGAATTGGAAAATTTTGAAGAAATAGGAAAATAATAAAAAAATGTACATCAAAAAGTGAAAATACACCTATTAGTTATTGATTCAAGATGAGGGTCTATATATGTTTTTTTTTTTTTTCTATTTTTAATTCTTGGGTCTCTTTGTTTAACATATTCTTTTGGTGTATAGTTAGAGTGTAAGATGTCTATTTCTAAGTTCTTTGTTTGGTTCATTTTCTTAAGGCTAAAACTAATAAGTGGATTGGTTGTTTCCATGCATCTTTTGAATGGTTTGGTGTTCTGATTCTTGAGCCATTGGGTGTCTGTTGGTTTAGTGGCTATTACGTAGACATAGTTTTGCACATATGCTTTTTTCTCAAGTTTGTTGTGGATTGGTATAGGGATTGTGTTATCATTTTGAACTTTTAGCCCACAATCATACCCTTCATCATTATTAGTAATGCATGGAAATTTCTATCTCTCCACAATGCTAGGTTCATCTTTTATGGTTTGTGTTGAAGTGGTAATGGTTGTTGGTTTTTGCATAGAATTATGAAACATTGTTTTTGTGAGCATGGGGGTTGCACCAAATTGCCCTTATGTTACTTTTGATGAGCTAGTAGATCTACAAGTTTTATTCACATGTGTGGGAACTATCCTAAAGAAAGGACATTTCCAAGATTTTTGTTGAGATCTAATAACATTTATCATTCACTTGTATGTTCACCACACAAGTGGCATTCTTTTGTTAAGGTTGTGGTGCCAATCTTTCATGCATTGTTGGTGGTGACATATGTTGGAGGAAAGTATGAGAATATTAAGGATGTGATAGAGGGTATGAGATGGTGATCCCACAAGAGATTTTATGGGTTAATGGTATTTAGGAGAGTAGTAGGAGTAATTTAAGGCATGGGAAGTAGAACAACTTGGAGAAACAAGTTGTTGAACATAGTATCCATAAGAGTTTGGCTGACGATAAGGGTATTTTTGGTTTGTTGATGGCATCCCCCATGACTATGGGTTTTGCCATTATGGTTGATAGTAGTCTTGAGGTTAACAAGAAGTCCTATAGGGATAGTACCATTGGTTGAAGGACTATCTATAATTACCTTGTGGATAAGGTAATCTCTTAGGCATTTTCTTTTCTATGAACTTAAGTTTCAAAGCAAATGTCCCAAACTCTTATAGATGTAACATAACTAGGCAATAGCCCTTTGGATATTCATATTGATAGATGTCACATCCATCATCCTCCTCTGTATCTGAGTTTGATACCCCTTCTGCTACAGCTACTTTCCTTGTTTGCTGATAAGTATCCTTACCTGTTTCCTTATTCTTTTTTCCCTTCTTGTCTTGATTACTATATTCTACTTGCTTTACCTTTTCCTCTATGATTTTCAAGTTGTTTGTAACTTTTTCTTTCATCAATTCCCACATCTTATCTATCCTTACTTCAATCTTAGTAATAGAATTTTGTATTGGCAAGGTTTTATGTGAAATCAACTCATCAAGAGCTACTTGTTTACCTTGATCATAAATATGGATCCCTTTCTCATGAAGAGTTGGATCCCTATTATATTTCTCTATACTCTCCCTTTTACATAACTCTCCTTCTTCTTTTCCCACCCATTCAACTAGCCTTTGTCTCTAATGGGCTCTCAGTTTTGATAATTGTCCTTGGGTAGAGATCCCAGTGGTCTTCATTTTGTTACGAAGCCCATCTATAATGTGGAGAAGCTACTCTTTTTGAGAAAATCCATGGCTTAGGCATCTATGTAATAAAGAATAGTAGTTATCCAAGGCTACATTCAAGGGTTCATGATTTAAAAGATAGTCGGATCAAACGATTAGACATGAACAACATCCCACGATTCGAAGGGGGATACAACGTTGATCCTCAAAATCATTTACAAGCATTCCATGATGCATGTGCCTTGCAGAACATAGAAAACGAATGGCAAAAACTAAAGTTGTTCCCAAGGACACTAGTGAAAGAAGCTGAAAGTTGGTACCAGTCCTTAGAACCAGAATCCATTTGAAGGTGGATTTCAGTGTTAGAATTGTTTAATGATAAATACCAAATGTACTCCCGAGTGTCTAACCTGCGAAAGCAAATCCAAGGTGGAAGCAAGGATATCATGAACCCTTGGATGCCTCCATGGGCTACTATTACACACTATTACATCGTTGCCCTGGCTATGGTTTTTCACAGCGAGATCAACTACGCCATCTCATAGATGGACTTAGGCATGAAACAAGAAGAACCCTTGGGACGTATGCCCAAGGAAGGTTATCGGAGCTTAGGTCTCATCAAATCCATAGATTAGTAGAGCAAGTAGCCAAAGAAGAAGGTGAGCTACGAAAGAGAGAAAGTGTGGAAAAGTACAACCGAGATCCTTCCCTCCGAAAAAGGGGAATGAGATTCTGTGAGGAGGAAAAAGAGTCACCACTTGAAGAGATGGTGAATAGGAAAAATTTGACGCTCCAAAAGTTAACAACCGAAGTATCGACAAAGGTAGACCAAATGTGAAACTCCTTAGATGGTAGGTTTGAAACTGTTCTTAAAATTATAGAGGAGTCTAGGGAGCGAGGTAGTGAGCATGACAAAAAGAAAAAGAGAGAAGTAGACAATGCACGTAACAAGGGTAAGGGTAAAATGGCCATCATCGAAGAGGTTGTGGATTCAAACACAGACAATGATGGTGGATGTGAGATATGCCAATACAACCATCCTAAGGGATGTTGCCCAGTAATCTCACATTTACAAGAGTCTAGGGTGTATGCACTCAACCACAATTTAATAAAAGACAAGCACCCCGACGGTTACCTTATCCCCAAGGTAACCTAAAGCAGTTCCACCAACCTTCAACATATTATCCAAGTGGAACTCCACCAAAACCCGTTAAGCAACATCAACAGTGGCAATACCCACAGTCATGGGGGATGCCACCACGAAGGCAACAATACCCCTACCGACAACTAGACCCATATGGCTACTACGTGTAGCATCCGATCTCTCCTTGTGACTCTGTTGGTCATGTTACACCACAACATCACTACCAAGCTTGGGAGTATTTTAGAACTCCTTATCCTAGGGGAGATAACCCACAAGCATACCATCCTTCAAATCCATCTGCAACTCTCACACCAATAGCTCCACTACCACCCGCTCCAGTAATGCAAGGGAAACTCCCCACTCAACTGCAGCAATGCAATGCCATAAGGGCTATAAATACTCAATCCAATGTTGGTTCTAACAACTATATAAAGAGACGATCTTTCTTCAGGACCAACAGTCCAACCAAGCCCTTACAACCACAAACGGTTGAACCTCTGAACGCCTCCCCATCAAATAAGGCTTTAGAGCTCCCTTCAAACCAAACACTGAGCTCAATGCATGCGGTTATGTTAACACATGCTGTTACTGACTAGATTAAGGTTGGCCACCTTTCCAGGAAATTCTTTGATCCTAGAAGCCCTCTAATTTATCTCCAAGTCACTGAAAATGAACCATGTGAAGCTCTTCTAGACTCAGGTTCCGGAGTCAACCTAATATCACAAGAGATGTACAAAGTCTGAAACTTTCCTCCATTAAGGAAGAGTAGTATTCGACTAGAGCTAGCCGACTAGTCCATCATTTTTTCCTTGGGACTAGTGGAGGACATCATTACCACTATGTGTTGGTGGTCGTACCTAGCTCATTTCCTAGTGATACAAGTAAATAACGATAAAGGGGACTTCCCAATAATAATGGAAAGGGCATGGCTAAGTATTGTAGATGCACATCTAGGAATCCGTGATCTTTCCCTGGAAATATCTAAGGAGAACACTTTTGGAAAGATCGAGAAGAAGAAGGTTCCATGCATTGCAAACAGTGATACAGGGTGCAATTACGTGTAGAAATCATGGGTTGCGCAAAGTTTAGCATTGCCTACATGCAACCGGTGTGCACAAGAACTTAACCTACAAAAGTGCCTGTATGCAGCAGCCACACAACAAAGAGACACCCAATGGTTGATAGCCGATCAAGTAAACAACTCACTAATGTGCATGGAACTAATTAAGGGGATAACTAGTGCTAGAAAGCATAGATGAGCTGGAGCAAGATCATCGCCAACTTCCAAACCTTAACCTAGAAAACAAATCAGACAAAAACCTTAATAAGAAATTACTAGTCAATGTGAAACAAACCAAACCTTTCCATGAACTTAGAACGGCCAATGCACATAAGACTTCTGAGAAGGGATGACCTTGCTCATTATTTTGGATCTCCCCCTTCCAACTTAGTCATGGGGGAGATGGCCACCTCTACTGATTAATTGAGGCTCAGTTCCTTTTTAAGTTTTTGTTTTACACATTTTTGTTTTACAAATTTCTTTTACTTTTCTTATTTTTGTTTTGCAACATCGTTCATACTTTTTCATTTCTTTGTGTGGGGGTTTGTGTTGTTAGGTTCATCACCTAATAAGTGCTTCTTGTGGTGGTATGAACTATATTCTATTGATTACTAATGTTTGGTTTTTACCTTTGAGTTATAATGTTGATACTAAGGTATGGTTCTTTTGATATAACAGGCAATGAGTCCATGTCATCCATGCATTCATAAATTTCTATAGTTCCTCCTAGATTGGAATTGTATGGTCCTTTTCTTCATAATAAAACTATTAACGAATTGGTAACTAGACATTTCTCAAACTGAGGAAGGACTCAAGGTCTGAAAAGGGTGTGACTTCAAGGGGATTTAATGCATTTGTGCTAGCCATTCTCTTGGGTGCTTGGATGTTTTCTTCTTGGGTTTTCCTTACCATTCCGACATTGCTCCATTATTGGGAAGCTGAGCTAAAAAAAATAATAAGTCTTTGCATGGTGTGATTCTCACAAAAAAAAAAAGAAACAAAAAAAACACACACACACACACAACAGTGAGAATTCAAAGCACACCCCTTAGACAAAATAATCATCTGGGCTACAAGCACTAGTTATGGAACTAAACAAACATGTTCCCTCTAACTAAGGCCCTCTCTTGCTTCCTACTTTTTCCTTTCTCATTTCTTCGGAATGGTGGTGACTCTTTGGCGGAAGCATTCTTGCGACTTCAAGTGGATGGATTGGCCAAGTGTATTAATGTGAAATCACTCGATGTGGATTGTTTGAGGCTAGATTTAGAATGAGATCTACTAAGTCACATTAACCATAAATACATAAGGGGCTATACACCAACTTATTCTTGGGACTCCATTCCATTCTCTTCTCCTCATCATTCTTTCTTCATTTTCCACCTCATTGTCGGTTAAATTAATAGTCTATATTTTGGTTAATACATTGTTTTCTTTTTGGTAAATTCTTGTGGTTAAGACTTTAACTCTTGCTCTGAATGACATTTCCAGAGCCTACAGACTCTTTGAATGTGGGTTTGTTAAGGCATAAAGGGCATGAACCTACTTTGGGGAGAACCCACTGGCATTCCTACTTGGTGCATCAGTTAACTTCTTTCCCTTAAACATTTCTGCAATCCACATTTTTTTTGTTCATTTCCACCTCTGACATCCATTTTATCGATGTTGTCGTTGTTTATTTTTCTCCATCTTTCTTATTCCTTATATTTTTCCATTCTATCGCTACCGGAGGATCGCTCTTAGTCATGGGCATCCTGGTCCAATTTTTTCAATTTTCTCTTAACCCCTACACCTTGGGTAGTCACCAATGTTATATCTCCAGAATCTGTATTAGCCATATCACAACTTAGCCAATGGACCGTACACTGAGGCAAGGTATCAACTGCATTGTGATTTATTTATCCTTGCTTATATGTGACTATGTTATGTGTGAAGATGACAATCATAGAGCAATGGACTGGATCTGGAGAAAACACTTAAGATGGACTGGTTATGGATGAACAGTTGTGTAAGGAACAAGATTTATGGCACGGTTATGGATGAACAATGGAAGGTGCAATCCTGGCATCAGCAGCAACATGTCTTCTTCTTTTCTCTCTCTCTCTCTTCTCTCTTAGCTACCAAATAAGGTTGGATGTCAATTGTGTATAGTGTTC
The DNA here is from genome assembly GCA_015680685.1 of Gnetum montanum. NCBI lineage: Eukaryota > Viridiplantae > Streptophyta > Gnetopsida > Gnetales > Gnetaceae > Gnetum > Gnetum montanum. Next base: position 1,431,334 of record MNCI01019413.1, on the reverse strand, counting down.
ATTCTTGTAGTCATGAACACTAATATTGTCATGTATTGTAATGATTGATCCGTTCACGTGTCACCCCATTCACCATTAGTGTCATTCAAGTCAATAATCCCATACCTTTCCAATATTTTGTAACAAACTCGAGGATGAATTTTCATTCAGTCATGGGGGTATGATGAACCGTGATATTGCGTATGCGATATTGCGTCTTGCCTCATCTTTTATAAATAAGAGACAGCTTCCCTTATTCAAGATAGTTAGAGTTAGATCCTTAGCTAAACTCTTGCAATTTTACCATTCCAGAGATAGAATAGTTTCTATGTGCCCGTAGTAGGAGTCATAGAGTGAACGGATCTTTATTCAAGCAATTTGTACCTGAGCACACATTTGTGTACGGAAATAAAAACTAACTTTATGATAAACCTTGCAGCATACAAATTAAGCTAAATAGTAATTAATTACTGTTGAACATTTAAATGCTTTCCTAGTTAGTTAATCTCTCTCTCAACCTTTGACTCTCTTAGTTAAGTACACTCAGTACGACCGCTTCAAGCATGTGTGTACTGCTTGGTAACCTAGTAACGATTAGCATTTGGTAATCCCAGCAGCGTTGCACTGGTTCAGGATGTGTACAGCAAGTGGGAACAGATACTAGTGTTAGGAACAATTAGAACTTAGTTAGTGAATAGTTCATGTAAGTTAGTCACTTAGTTCTCCTTACCTTCCCTTATTAGCATAAGACATTAAAAAGATAAAAGCTATAAAAATCATATACCTCAAGCTTACTTAACCAGACAACTGTGACAATACAAGTTTGGGAAGACAACGATTGATTAACCTTGAGTGTTCCATTAAGGCACGTAAGCACTTAGTCCTTGGAGTTCGACCGGATCGTGCGTGAAACGCTCGTATTCGTATGGTTGAGTGTAGGGGTACCTCGTCACTCATTAGTAGTTAAATACAAAATCCCATTTCTTGGTCATTTTCATATTTCACAGAGTGTTTGACATCAAAAATAACTTGAACCATTATCTCATATAATGTTCATACACAACCCAAAACATTCTACTACATAGGTAGAAATGAATATCATCATGTGCATCATGTTGTTTCAAATAGAGATGGGACATTGTCTACCTTTAATAAAATTGCTTAGTGACTCTAATCAAATCCTTGATAAGGAAAAATTTGAACAAAGGAATTAACACATTAAAACATCTAAGAATTTTCCTACCTAAACTATCATCCAAGAATAAGAACATGGGGATACTTCTCTCAAACATGAGATTTGCAAATAGCCCAATTTGAAACAATGTTAACTTCTTTCAATAGATTATGAAAGAACCCATAACCCATTAAGGTACTATTTGCAAAGGATCCTTAGATGAGAATCCAAGGTTATTCAATAACACATGAAATAAAATTGTTACATTGTAACACCAAATTACTGAGTTCTCAAGGCATTCAATCTAGATAATTTTCATGAGATTAATGGAAATAAGAACAACTGTCCATACAAAGGCAACACATTGTAATAATAAGTACTAATTCAATACATTATCTCATATTCAATTCATGACAAGTTTATTATCTTAAACCATCATAAAAATCAACTAGTAGGAGAGAATGTATTTCTCCCATAATTCACAGCAATCAACTCAAGCACATGCAATTGTTTTGCACAAATTAGAGATCATTAATAACATTCCCTTGGTAACCCACACGATTTCTTAGTAGAAAATTTTAAGCTTGAGCAAGTTTGTGTTGATGTTAGAGCTTAACTCCAAAATGAAAGAAGCATTTTCAAAATTAGCAAACTTAAGAATCATTTAGACCCTTTTGGTTGAAGGTAGACAATGATTGTGTATGTCATCTAGTTGTAGCAATCGAACCCATAATTGGATCCTCTTATAAGAGTATGATAAGGAATTGTTCTCTTAACTTTTAACATCTCATTTGTCATTTGTAAATTTCTTTGCAGAAGCATTTGAATGACTCTTTCACTTGAACCAAAACCTTGGCTTTGATACTAAGTATGATGATACTACTCTAGTAAAAAGTTGCTCAACATCACCCATGAGTCCCAAAGTCACTAAGTACTCTAGAGTAGACTCAAGGTGGACTACGCCTCGATGTCTTCAAGAACCTATGAGCATAACCCAAGTATACAACTCACATGCCACACATTAGTGCAAGGTTAGGAGGATCACAAGGGTGCTTAAATAATTATATAAGTAATCAAACCAATGCAACACACATAACATACTCAAAACCACTAGCATACACATAAGACATTGTTCTTTAAAAGAGCTAAGATACATCCCTAGTCTAATGCCTATAGCCCAAAGCCCTGCTTTGTAGAGGAGGGCAATGACCCAAGCCTTAAAGTCAAAGCTCCTCAATAAGCCTACATATTCTTGTGATGTAGTACAGAAGGAATTAGGGCCATGTAGTTCTATGTAGATGATCATTAAGATAGCATGGAGCCCATGTGGATCTCCACATTCTTTTTGGTCCTTCTTGTGGAAGGGAAGTAATTTTTTAACTACCAACAAAGCATACTCTTTACACTATGCTTATGTGTCTCCACCGCTACATCATCACATGTGTGATAGAGCAGTGCCATAGTCTCTATTACCACATTTTCATCTCCATTAGAGGCACTCGCCTTGTATGTATAGTGATTTTATAGCAATAAGTGACTCTAGTAGGAATTCTTAATTTAGAAAATTATGTTACTACTAATGCTCATCATGACTATGAACATATGTTACAAATTGATGAAGAGCTTTTTATCTCCAAGGGTATTGTATCTACAATAAATTACACTTTACCATTATTGAACAATTGAATGTTCATCCAATATTGGCTACATCAATTTGTAAATACTTGCAAGTATTACTAAATATAGCCAATTTGTAAATACTTGCAAGTATTACTAAATATATTCGCTTTGAAAAGCGAACAATCAATTACCCTTTTATCTATTTTAAAACAAGAAATCATTGAATATACAAAGATCTTTACAGGGAACTAAGGATAAACATTGAAGTCGAAGCTATGCATGCTTCAAAAAGTGGGCCAGTGCAAAGATGTGGGGCTTCAATATAGGTTGTTACATTATGATGGAGTAATACATACCAAGGCAGCAATATCAATATGTACAAGGAAGGAACTTAGGAAAGGAATGAAGCCTGTGTCCACTAGGATATTTTTTGTGTTATTCAAACCGGATTTTATCGTCATCTGTTTTGGTCAACGAAGGTCAGCGAAAGTCAACTAGAAGGTCAGTCAGTAGGAGGTCTTGAAGGGGCGGTAATGGCGGAGCGAAGAGACGACGCCTGCAACTGAACCGGCAGTTGCAGCAACGGAGACGAACAAACAGACGAGGGAGAGCATGTGCATGCCGATCCATTTTCCGGACCAGCGACGAATCCGTTTCTGAGAAACGTACATTCTCACCGGAAAATGCACAGTCAGAGGCCAAAACGCCAGAGCGCCCATCAATCCCGCAACATCGTTGAAGAATGGCAGCATCATAGAAATCACAGTCGTCAGTACCACGAAAATCGTCCGTCCCAGCAAACGCAGAAGATTTACTCGAAGCTCTGGAAGCCCAGGCAGAGGCACAGTTATTTCCTTCTTCTTCTTCTTCAGCGGAGAAGAAGAATCAGAAGAAGAAGAAGAAAGATAACGCTGTGCCCAGGACTCCAGAAATGCGAAGAGTGGCTGACTGTAGACTTGATAAGCGCCGACGAGATGTATAACAATGGCGGCATTGGCGACGTCGACGAGCCAGAAGGGATTGTAGAAACCGAAGCCTGTGAGCAGATTCCCCGGCGCTGAATCGCCGAAGGCGGCGTAGCCCATGCATCCGCAGAGCATGTAGAACACAGTCGTACTGACCACTCCCATTAACGTTGCTCGCTTCATGGTTTTGTTCTCAGCGGGAGGAGATCGAATGGTGTCCTGGATTTCGATGAGAATTATGGAGTACGAGTACGCGAAGGCGATGTCTCCCAGCGCTGAAAATGTTCTCCAGATCTTGTCTGTTGCTGTCATTCCTGAACCCACGGGAGTCCCCATCATGCTCCCTCTCCACTGCCCAGTTGCTGCATATATATATTTCGTTTCACAGATCATTCACATTCTTAAACATTGCACACACAAATGAATTACTGTATGTTATGCTATGAAAGTAATTACCTGTGACTTTGGCTATGCCCAGAGTGAGGCCGATGGAGGAGTAGGTGAATGACATGACTGCGGCCACGATGGAGAGCCACCACAGTTGATCGAATCCAGGAATCTGCGACAGAACAATCTGGACCGCCCCAAATGCAATCATGTATGGGTTGTTCGATGGCTGGCATACTGCCTTATGTCCCTTCCAGCGGTAGCAATTTGATCTCTCGATGGCTCTGTACAGCGCAATAATTCATTCAAAATTCACTCAGATCGTTTCTGAACTCTGAAATCGGAAATAAATAATTCACAGTAATACTCCATTAACAAAATATCTACTCACGCCATGCTGATTGAGGCTGCTATGGTGTACCCCACTGCAACTCCGAAAAGATTGAAGTACTGCGCCAAGCCGCAGATCCATACTTGAGCCCCATCTGCACAAATGACCCACAATCCATCAGTAATTCGTTATTCAATAAATATGTCATTGTTTTTACTTTTGTCAGATTCAGACCCAGACTGATAGAACTCATAGAATGAATGAAACTTCTAGATACCACCCAAAACAAAAAGGCAACTTCCAGACACACATCAAATAGACAAAAGGTCCTAACCTGAGGAATGTAAAGTGGGTAACTTTAGACATTTGCGATTTTATACCGTTCGCGTCTAAAATACATGAATACAGTACCATGTAATAGGTAAAAAGAAACACTGCAAGTGGCGAAAGGTTGAAATTAAAAATATTGGAACGAGACCCGTGTCTTAGGGATGAGTTACTGATACTATTACATAAGAGCGAAAAAGGCAAAAAGAAATACTCCAAGTGGCAGAAGAAAAGTTGAAGTTTTAAATAATGGAAGGAAACCAAACACATATATAATGTTCTGTGATGAGTTACTAGAGCTATTATTCCAAAAAGGCAAAAAGAAACCCAGACACACATAATGTCTTAGTGACGAGTAACTAGTACAACTATTACGGCTCATGCTGCAGCCTGCAAATCAATCCCGTTCCTTCTGCAAACAAACATTGCAGTGATGATACAATCAACTGCAATTTGGAGTTTTGATAGTCACAGTGAATGAGTAATGTAAAATTTTTACTTCAATGACTGATCTAGTACAAACTACAAAGTAACTTACCGAGATTGGCTCTGACGGCGTCCAAGTAAGTGTAGTTACGTTTACCAGAGACACAAGATCTGTAACAGTCGGCCAAGAGACATGAAGTGTAGTAAGTTACAAAGGAGAAGGCCAACATGGCTGCTGGCCCTGCAATCCATCCCAGCTGAGCAATTGCCCATGCCAGTGACAGAACCCCTGATCCTATCACTGCTGTTATTATGTGAGCGCTTGCAGTCCATACGGTACCTGCAGCAACTCTCACTCATTAATCAATATGAAATCAAATAGGAGAGGAAAGAAGAGGAGAAGAAACCCAGAAAGATAAACTAAATTGTGCATCAAACTCTCACTCATTAATCAACATGAAATCAAAAACCAGAGGAAAGCAGAGGAGAAGAAACCCAGAAAGACAAACTAAAGTAATTAGAACAATCCAATTAACCTTGACGTCTGGGACGCCCATCGTCATCCAAATCAAGCCAACCTTTCTCCTGCATATTCACAGCATCAGCCATGCTGGTAAGCTTTTGAAATCTTACAGAGATCAGAGCCAAAACTGAGCAGTCAAGTTGCATGCAAAGCTGCACACTTGTGGTCTGATTACAGCAGTAGCTTCTCTTCTGCCCATTTATATCGTGCATTCAAAGTGGAGAGACACCTGCAAAGTGGAAATATGTATGGCTAGATTTTTTTTAAATGAAAAACAGAAAGGATTCCTAGAAGTCAAAAGAAATACAGTCCTCGATTCCTAGAACTATGAGTGGAGCCTGTGACACGGAGTATATTATTTTAATAAGCATCGTACCATTGCTGCCACAAACAACGGTCCACAGCATTACTGCTATGGCGGCCACCGAACATGGTTTAGTGCTTCCACTATATTGCAGGACAGACAACTTTTACCATTCACCACAAATTAATTCTCTCAAAATCAAGAGTCAAGACTACAGTTGCAGGGAGAATCTTAATATTTCAGCAAAGTTAGAACACTGTTTGGGGGTTTGTGCTATCAGAAGAATGTTATCCTTGCCCAATTGGAGGAGACCAGGAATAGTACCGTTCTGTGACAATCCCAGAAGGTAGGATTTAGTGAGACGTTTCGAATTTAGTTCTGGTTCTTCGTTGGATACATGTCAAATGGTACAGAATAAAGAGAGTTACCCGATTTCTAAAGTGAATGAATTGGCTAGTTGGCAGAGGATTCTGTTTTTGATGGAATTCTATTCTCTTTAGTCCTTACAATTATCCTTAATTTAGATAAGGATCTAGCTTTTCCTGGCAAGAGTGAAACAGAATTTATGTAGCTGACCCCATTTGGTTGGGACAAAACTAGTGAAACAGAATTTATGTAGCAAAACTAGTGAAACAGAATTTATGTAGCTGACCTCATTTTGTTGAGACAAAACTTGGATGATGACACTGAAATATCTCTCATTTCAATTTATCTAAAAATTCAAAAAATAAAATTGCAAGAACTTATGTAGTTGACCCATTCTATTGAGATAAAGCTAGAATGATGAGACTGAATTATCCTTCATTTCTATTTCTCTAAATATTTTAAAAAAATAAATTTCCAAAGGACCAATTGGGCATAATAAGTGTCCCATCAATTTCGTTACAACCATTCTTACTTTGAAGCCACTAAGCCATTATAACAAGTTGAAAAAAATGTAATTATCAGATAAAACTTAGAAATAAATTAATAAATTTATGTCTAAGAAGATGGTAATCTCTCATAAATTGATCTCCAACAAATTTATTTATTTTTCCTAAAATAAGCTCCTCAATTCCATAATTAAAATCCAAAAATATGATAGGAAGCCAGCCTAAAGGTACCATGATATCAATTTTAGGTTTGGTTTGCTATTTGCTCTTAGATACTGTGATATTTGTGCAATTGTCTACCTCCCTTGATCTAAATCTCGATGAACATTTTCATCTTAGGCTGATCACATGGATGGGTTTGAATTTCATTCTATTTGCCTTTTATTTTTAAGTTGGGAAAAGAAACATAAAAAATTATGCAATGAAAAGTAAGCATCTTTGCAATACAAATAGCATTGAAAATGAATATCACATTTTCCTATAATATTCTGCATTTAAGTACATTACATATAAGTGGAATATTACAGTTACAAACTTGGTTGATTAATTCAAGTGTTACTAAGAACACTAAATAAATTTTTTAACAATGTTTTTAAAATTCATATCATAACATTTACATTTTTATTGTTCAATAGATCTAAAGGATTTAGAAACATAATAAAATTTTAATTTGATTTCCAGTTTCAGCCTTATAATTTAATATTCAAAATGACAACATAATACCTACCAAAATTTTAAAATTTGATAAAACAGGTTTAACTATCTTTATGAATATATGATTCTTGTCAGGAAGGGCGTTAGATCAAAGAAGAAATAAAATGGATCCGCATAGAAGATAAATGAGGTTGTAGAGAAACTATGGATTTAACTTTAAATAAGAATGGCAAAAGGAAAGCCACAAAAATGCAAGCACATGAATGAAACCATGACATGCATCATGGATCTGTCATCTGCTCTGCTGATTCGGTTTTGACTCTAGGATTCCGGAATAGACTCTTCCAATAGCAATAAACTAGACCAACAAACATCCCAGCAACCCTGTTGCATTGATGCCTTCTTTTAAAAAAGATTATTCAATATTCGTTTGTCAATGATTCATCTCAAAACCAAATTAAAGACCTCTGCTTTTCTATCTGGCCCAAAGCACTTTCATGGACCTAATTCAGCATTCAAAGATTCTCAATGATGTTAAATTGCATTGGTGAAGACTTTGACCGGGTCGAAGCACCATCCATCCGGCCAATTTCTTGTATCCGAGAAAAATGCATCATAATTGAATATTAAAGAACTATGAAGTATCATTTAAAATGACGTATAGAAAAGTAATATTTTGTTTGGTCTTACAGAATTCCGCATGGCAATGGGAACTTCGGCAACCATTCTTTTTGTTAGAGTATCCAAGTAAAATAGTAAATTAGGTCTGGTAAGGAATCTGTCACTGTCCCATCGTCCCATCTTGTGGCAAATAATGAGAGGATTCCATGTCGCTTTTTCTTAAATGAGGAAGGGGTAAAGCTTATCTCTTTGCTTTGTGATTTCCATCACCATGCTCTCAGGCATTACATAATAATTCAATCAATAATTTTTACTTTCCCATTCCATGCCTTTGGGTTGGAACCACAGAATCTAAACGGGTCTATGAAGGCATGAAATGCTGATATAAAGTGAATGTGACTGTCTTGGCATTTCCAGCTTTCACAGAGCGTTTTGTTTTTGGCTTGTGACCTCCTAGAAAGATGTTCATTGAATTTTCATCTTTTTCTGAGCATCAAATGAGAACCGTACCCTTCTTGTTAGCATTAATATTAACACGGCGTGACTTGGTTAGATACAAAGGAACATCAATAGATTGCACTACAGATTTAGTTGGATTATAATCAAAGCGGAAGAAAGACAACTGGTAAAGCCTCTACTGCCTGGTATAAACTGGTTAATGCATAGATTTCATAATGGAATATAGACCTTTGTATTAAGGGCGATGCATCTCCATCCACTACTGATAAAGTAGTGGGAACCTCGATTGAGAATATTTAGCTTCAAAATATGTATGGTCAAATAGAACTTTCTCTAACCCCTTAGTGGTGAGTTCAATTTCTGTTGTAGTGAAGAAGTTGTGGGTTTAATTTCTATCTCTGTTTTAGTGCTTTAGTGTGGTAACAATGGAGTAGCCTTGTGGTAGAACACTTTTGTTTAATTGGTCACATCTACCCTTTTGTGATGAGGGGTTGTGCTATTAGCACCTATGTTTATTTGCTCTAAATAAATAAATAAAAATGCAGCTATAAACAATGACTTCACAAATTTTGATAGGTTACAAAAAAGAAAAAAAAATGTTTCTTTTTGGGTTAAGGATATTTGTTTTTTACACCTTTTAAGCTCAATCCTTTCTTTTTCATCAGTTTTTAGGCAAACTTAAGAAAATACATTGTGTCCATCTAAAAAGGTTTACAAAATTGAACAAAGAACCTCTTCTTTAAAAAAATATTTTATTACTAAATTACTAATTACAAATAAACATTTATTGTGGGTTGGGGCATTTGAATGAGAACATGTATTAGAACCAATTACATATTATAATCTTTCTAATTTTGTAACTTTTGTCATATAAAGGGTTGTTTAACATTTGTTTTTTTCTACTTAAGGAAAAAAGTAAAAAAAAGGTGCTTAGGAAAAAAAAAAGATGTTGAAGATATGAAAAATCAAGTTAATATATTGAAGATATATTACAATCAAGTTAATGCTGATGATAAGAATGATCGAATGATAATAAAAAACTATAGAAGATAAAAGCTTTTGTGAATATTTTTATTTGTACTAGAAAAAGTGTTCATTAGTCCACACAAGTAGCTTGTAAGACAATTTTTTTCTTATCTCATAAGAATATTGTCAACTCAAAGATATATTGGATCTTCCTTTCCTACAAAAGTTGGTATTTTGCTAAAGTTTTCTATTTCTACCTTGAATCCTTGCTATTTTAAGATCAAGCATCAATGTAAAAGTGATGGAAATGTTGTTAGAACCAGAACCATCCTTCTTGCTATCAATAATGAGGTGTTAGCCTAGTGGTAAGATTTTTGATTTGAAAACTCTAAGTCATGGGTTTGATTCTGTAGGGCAATGTTTACTTTTAAAGTTCTATGTGGACTAATGAGCAATGAGTAGACCCTACACGCAACCATACAAATCACTAAGCATTCATGTGCGATCCAATCGAATTCTATGGACTTATAGCCTTCTAAGTACATTGGTGATGAGTGGTGAGGTAACCCTATGCCCAACCATACGAATCACAAGTGTTCATGTATGATCTGGTCGAATTGCACAAACCTTAAGTTCTTAAGTACACTGGTTTCAAGGAAGTGAAATCTAATTGGAACAATTGTTGTCTTCTTAGTTCCACTTGTAAGGTACAAGTATATGGTTAAGTGTAATTGAGGTATGTGATTTTTATTAGTTTATATTTTATAAGTTTAATCACCTAGAATCAGAATGAAATGTAGAGTAATTTAGGATCTAATTCATCTACTGCTTAACTAGCCTAACACGAGTACCTGTTCCCACTCTTTAAACACATCCTGAATGCATATAGTGTTGCTTGGTTGCCAAATGTTAAGCATTGTTGGGTTACCAAGCGCTACACAAATGCTCGGAGTGGTCGTGCTTGTGTTCATTAACAACTGGAAATTAATTACCTAATTAAAGTGTATTAAAGTAAAGTGCATAAATATTAAATGCATTAAAAGAAACATTAATCTATTCTCAGTGCTACAAGGATTATCAAAAGGGTTCATTTTTTATTTCCATCACACTGCTATGCTTAGATACATTAGTGCTCGAACAAAGATTTGTACATAGTTAGATTCTTGATATGGGCACTCAAAAAATATTCTAACTTTGGGAAAACAAACTACAAGAGCTTTGCTATGCTATAACAAAAACTGATGAGAAATCGTGTGCCCAAGCACTATATTTATAGGCTGACATATGCCTCATGATATCAAATATTGGACATCACAACTTGGGATCTGATATCAAGTATCCGATATCGGAGCAAATCAAAACATGATTCATGAACTGGTCTCTAAGAAGTAAAACTAATCATTGCAATTGTTGTCTTCCCAATTACACTTGTGAAATGCAAAGGTATGGTTAAGTGCAACTAAGGCATATGATTTTTATCATTTTTATGTTTTATGTTTTAAGTTTCCTAAGGATAAAGAATAATGTATAAAACAAAATAATTAAATTGCTAATTTAATCTAACTAGCTACACTTAACTAATCCTAACATAAGCATCCATTTCCACTTGTCGTTCACATCCTGAACACATTTAACACTACTAGGTTATCAAATGTGAAGCATTAGTGGGATTACCAAGCATCAAGTGTATGCATGAAGTGGTCATACTTATGTGCTTAATTAATCACTATTTAATTTAGTTTAATTTATTATTTAATTACCTAAAGCATTAAATGAAATTGCATAAAATATTAAATGCATAAGTAAATAATTAATCCATTTTGAAGTGCTGCAAGGTTTATCAGAAAGCTCGTCTTTATTGTCACACACACTGTCGTGCTTAGGTATAATAGTGCTCAAATAAAGATCCATATAATCTGACTCCTACTATGGACACTTAGAAAAATATTCTAACTTTCAAATGACAAAACTACAAGAGCTTAGCTACAACTATGTCAAAAGATGCCATAAACATGGCGAGTGAGCATGTATTTATAGGCGAAAAAAGACACTATGTCAATGAGGCCACATTAATGCATCAAATCCCACGTCGATGTGGCCTCATCGATCTAACTCAAAAAACATGACTCATCATACCCCCATGACTGAATGAAAACTCATCCTCGAGTGAACAAAAGGAAGACAAAGTTTCTTACAATATTTTGGGAAGGTAGGGGATTATTGACTAACTATCGACATCCACAAACACATCATACATTAACAAACACTACGTGCCTGAGTGTACAGAATTACAATCATTACACAATTTTGCTGTTTAGGACAACAAAATTGAACACTAAGACAAAAATTACAAACACAATTCCTTTGATGGTGCGAAGATAAGAAAGAAGTTCAAACAATCCCAGGTGGTGGAGGTTCCTGAGGCTTCAAAGAACTTTCTCCTACTTCAGATGCATGAGGTGGTTGAGGTGGTTATGGTTTTCCTGTGATAGCTACAACTTTTGGTGAAAGATAGAAGGCATCCAACAATGCCTTCATCTTCTCCTCCTTACTCCTAGGATCGTTCATGGTCCATGCTGCATATCATGAATGTGGGCCAGTGTGGGAACATCCCAAGGATAGGACAATATTGGGAATAGCTCCTTCACATTGATGAACCAAGTAGCGAAAAGTTTGTGTTCAACATCAAACGCCTTTACTATATACTCAACTTTGTATAACAAGTATGAACTGGCTACCTATTTCTCTAATTCAAACTATGGTCATCTCACAGTCAACATCACTAGATTTTCATAACAAAGATTAGCAAGCTCCATGTACTCCATCATCTCCTCGATTTGTAGCTCCTTCATGTGGAACTTCACCTTGTTGTAGTCATTGAGCCCATCTAAGATAAGCTACTAGACATCACCTCCTTCCTTGAGGTGCTAAAGGGCCTCATTAACTTTTTCCTTTACCATCTAAATATGTTTTTCATTGATTTTTTTTTTGTAGATCAACCTAATTTCTATAGTGATTTTTGGCTCTCTTCAATTTGAGAGCCTCATTTTTCTAGGTGGCTACCTTTATTGTAGATTTCTAGCGAAGGGCTTGGACGTCCTCCATGGAGAGATTTTTTTTCAGCTATCAATCTACTCAGTTTAGTGTTTACTTTAGCTAGTTGCTCTTACTTTTGATGCATGAAATCTTGCATTTGTTGCTTCTACACATTAACATTTTGTAGGCGGTGATTTTTTGTGATCAAAGTAACATTCACCTATCAAGTTTGATCTAAGGACTTTTAGATATTATGCATGGTGACATCAGCCAAGGATTGATCAAAGAATGTTGTTTCCTTTGCATCCTCAACCTTCTTAAGCTTTTCCTGAAGCTACTGAAAAGCTTCATCATGGGTCAATGTAGGGTTAAGAAATGCATAGTCAGTAAGGCAGGCTCTTAATTTAGCAACCTCTATAGCTAGGTATTGGTTTTGAGCTTGAGCTATTTTGAGTTTCCCTTTCATGATAATGCATTTGCCCCTTGCTTCCAATAGTTGCAACTAGATCACAGTGATTGTATTCGAAAGATCAAAGACATCTAGAATCAATTGTCTAGTTCTCACTAGTTGGTCCAACAACTTCTCATGCTAGGCTGTGCTCAATTTTTCGTTAACTATTCTTGTAGATGTCTGTACATCTCTAAGTGTAAAAATGTTTAGTATAGACATTGCAAGTGCATTTAATGCCTCGACAATTCTACCAGCAAAAATTTTTGTTGCTATCTCTTACCCATGGTGCTGCATCACTAAGATAGTTGCCTCTTCGCCCTCCTCTAGACATATCGAGAAAGTAGCAGCATTTCGAGAGATTTCTAGGAATTTTTGTTGTTGTGAGAGGGAGATAGTTACCTCTCAAGTGCTAGGATTTAATCTAGTGGATAGCTGTGTTCTTTAGGCTTAGAAGATTGGCCTACCTCCCTCCATCTAGCTAATAGTTTAAGCCACTTTGTTGAGGTAACTCATCACTAGGTGATACATAGATGGATCACCACCACTCATTCCTGCTTGCTACTCCTACTCAAGCAAAATTTGCTCTTGAATCTTGCACATTTGTTCAAGGGTAACATGGGACTCTAACGTTGTTTCATGAGTGGGTATTCAAGGTGGTGGTTGCTACTCCTATTCCTTGGTTGTTGCAAGGTTCTTGCCTTTCATCATTTTTTCCCAAGGGGCAAAAGGTATATGCCAAATTGTATTGTTGTCATAGTGAACTATTCCTGCCCATTTGGATAGTTTTTTGATGAGACGTGGAAAGGGCAAGGCCTTTCTTCCACATTTTTTTTCCTTAAATTTCTTCTCTATCTCCAGATAGATCAGTTGTGGAAGGTTCATAGGGAAGTTTCCACTAAAAGCAACACACGCACTGGTAGAAAAGGCAATTACCTTATTGGGCCTCATTATTGAATTAAAGTGATAGGCCGCTATCTTGAAATATATGTGTTCTGCTAGGGTGAGTGCACCATACTTCTTGTGGTCCACTCCATAACATCACTGGGTCCACTCCTTTGCCTCCAAGTTTGCTTATGTAGAGATCTCTGCCAAATTTGTTCCAATATCAAGCAAACCAAGGGCCTACACGATGGCCTTCACTAAGTAGGACACCTAAATGTCCTTGATCTTCATAGTGGATCCCACCCACCTACCATTCTAGAAGAGATATGTCTCTCTCATGTACCATTTTCCACTAGAAGTGATGATTGGCCACATGGGAGAGTTCTACAACTACGTATTGACTTTTGATCGAGCATATTCTAAGAATGGTCTAAAGTTCAATTCTTGGAGAATTGAATTTTTGATGTCATAAGGCTTGATCTAATCAAGGTAGGCTTGAGTTAATGTGACCTCTAGTCTTGGCATTAGTCATAGTACCTCATCTCAATGGGATTTTTTAGTTGAGATGACTTTCTTGAGAATCAATTAGATAGATTCCACTTCAGGCTCCTCCCAAAAAGGTCTCGTCGCATGAGTTTTTGTTGCCTATTCTTAGACTTGTTCTTGCTACTCTCTTTCAACTCTAGATCATATGTCCCTTGGTTGAGATGGTCCTCTTTCTTGTGGGCATTTCAATCTAGGTGTCATCTATAATCACAACATGACCAAGGATTAGCACTTAATGTGTAACTTTGAAACATTTAGAATACCTTATCTCTTGGGGTAATTACACTTAGCTAAGCTGTGATTATGGTTAGCTTGATTATTTTAATAATATTTTATTATTATCTAATTAAATAGGCTACTAGAGCATCTTGGAAGGGTTTAACTCTCATGGGTTGATGATTCAATATTATTTTATTCATTAAATCCATGGAAGAAGTTAAAAAAAACTATGAAAAAATTTCTATAAAAAACCTAAGGTTTGTGACCCCCACAACGTAAAGCATACCTTTAGAAGTTGCAAGGCTAAAGAACGGAGTGAATCAGACAAACAATTTGAAACTTATAGGCTCTAGAAGGTTTTGAGCTTTGAAAAATTGCAAAAGCTCCCCTTACATTTGAAGTAAATGGCAAAAGATTCCTAAGTGGTGGGTGCTATATATAGAATTTTTCCCTTGTGTTGACTATACCTCATCAATGGGGCCTAGTCGACACAGTCAACTAGATTGACTAGGCCTAGTCAACATGACTATTGACCACCATTGACCAAGTCAAAATTTGAAAAATACAAGGAATTTTTCAATGAAATTGGGGTTAAATGAAAGCCCAAAAAGCTAAGAACACAATGAAATACATGAAGAGGGATTGATATTTCACAAAAGATGGCGAATGATTGGCGAAATGTCTTAAGAAGCACATAGTTGGCTGCAACTAATGGGAAATGCAAAAGATTTGATTACTAAAATGCCAAAGGATATGGGACTTAACTAGTCCAACAAAGAGCTATGCAAATGGGTCCTCCCCATTGCAGGCTTATGCCCTTTATTATCCTTACATAACCTCAACTAAGGAGTTCGTGGGCCTCATAGTTGATTAATGGTTACAAAACGTTAAGGACAAAATTCCAAAAAATTTACTCAAGAATTTCAACATGTCAAACTAAGATAATAAACAAAAACATGAAAATTGATAGTGAGGTGAGTTATGGAAAGCATTGTGGATGGGATAGAGAGTGAAATGGGTTTCCCAATCATGGTCACATGAAGTCCCTTGTGGAGTTATGGTTAAATGACCTGATAAAAGTCCATCCTTAGTCCAAGTTAAAACCAACCACTTTTAGTGACTTCACATCATCACTCCAGGACTAGTCAACCTCCTCAAGACACAAGAATGTACCCACAAGCAACCATGGTTCCTTATTGGAGAAGAAAAGAGTTGCAGGAAGTGAGAAATGGCCTTAGTTAGAGGGGACCTTTAGGCATGGGTAACATGTCTTTCTAGTCCCATAACTAGTGCTTATAGCCCATTTATTTTGTCTAAGGGGTGTGACTTAAATTCACATCATGTTTTTGTTTTTTTTTTTTTTTGAAGTTTATGTTTTTATGGATTTTTGGATGGGAACCACACCATGTAAAAACTTATTCAACTTCTTGTTATTGGTCAACATGGAATGGTAAGAAATCTATGAAAACACTCATGCACTAAAGTAGAGAGGCACAAAGAGTATTGAATCCCCTTAAAGTTACACCCTTTTCAAACCTTTGAATCTTTCCCAAGTTTGAAAACTACCAGGATCACAAGTTTTTTAAAGTTTTATTAATGAAAAAGAAATCTCATACTTCCAAAACAAGGAAACTCATAGAGTCAATGGATGGGTGAATGACGTGAATTCACTACTTGTTTTATGAAAAAGAAACCTATCTTAGTTATTAATCATCAAAATTCAAAAATAAAAACTAGACATTAGTAATCAAAAACATTAGGTAAAAACCATCATCAGTAAATAGCTATAGCACCACTGTGTCCTGTTGGCAACAAAGAAATTTATTAGAAAATAATAAGAAAAAAATCACATTAAAAGAAAGGAAAATATACAAGAAATTATAAAAATATTTCAAAGACAAAATATACTAATTGATGAGTGGCGAGGTACCCCTACACTCAACCATATGAATACAAGCGTTACATGCAATCCGATTGAACTCCAAGGACTAAGTGCTTATGTGCCTTCATAGAATAAGGATGGGTTAGGCGATTGTTGTCTTCCCAAGCTTACTCGTATGGCATGATTGTATGGTTAAGTAAACTTGAGGTATATGATTTTTATGCTTTTTATGTTTTATGTCTTAGTGCTAAAGAGGGAAGAAGTGAAATAATTAAATAACTAATTTAAATTAACTAATCAGCTAGGTCCTATCTAGTCCTAACGCCAGCATCTGCTCCCACTTTCCGTACACATCATAAACTAGTGTAACACTCCTGGGATTACCAACGCTAATCGTTACTAGGTTACCAAGTGTTCCACGCATGCTCAAAGTGGTCGTACTGAGTGTGCTTACTTGTGAAAAATAACAAATCAATAAAAGCAACATTAATTAACTAATGAAAGCATTAAAGAACTATAAATAGCATTAAGGGTGAGAGAGAAGCTATTCTAAATGTTGCAAGGTTTATCACAAAGTTCATCTTTATTTCTGGACACAAGGTGTGCTCAGGTACACCATGCTTGAATGAAGATCCATTCACTTTATGACTCCTACTACGGGCACTCAGAAATAATTCTAACTTTAAGAGGGAGAAACTGCAAGAGTTTGGGTAAGGGACTAAGAGCTAACTACTAAACCAAGTGCGCCTGCCTCTTATTTATAAGCAACAAGATAGGCCCTAATATCAGATGTTTGATATCGCTTGGTAGGATCTAATATCGTAGACCCAATATCACAGATGTGATATCGCGACCCCACTATCGCGGCTCATCATACCCCCACGACTGAATGAAAACTCATCCTTGAGTTCCTTACAAAATATTGGGAAGGTATGGGATTATTAACTGAACGACAGTCGACGATGACATAGGATGATAGACTCAAAGTGCCCAAGGAACAGATCGACAAATATATTACAACATTGGTGTTCATGCCCATTGTGGTGAATACTATACATAGATGACATCTAGATCCTCATTCGACAGCTTGAAGAGAGAGAGAGAGAGAGAGAGAGAGAGAGAGAGAGAGAGAGATAATGAGGCACATTGTTGCCAATGTTGAAACTTTGCACACCGTTGTTTATCCATAACCACATTTCTAAGCTTGTTCCTTGTGTAAATGCTCTAGCTCCAGTCCATCCTTAGTGCTCACTCTTATCCTAGTTCATTGTTCATGTAATCGCCATCTGCACACATAACACACTCTTGGATTATCAAGGGTAGATAAAACCTAATGCAGCTGATACCTTGCCTTTATGTAAAGCACATTGGCTAGGTTGTAAGTATGGCAAATACTGGGTTAGAGGTTTATGACTAATAACTACCCAAGGTGTAGGGGTAAGATAATTATGGAAT
>MNCI01019413.1:1348898-1412670 GCA_015680685.1 Gnetum montanum | reverse complement strand
TAGCACAAATGCGTCAAATCCCCTTAAGGTCACATCCTTTTCCATCCATTTGAATCTTTCTTTGGTTTGAAGAGTACTAAGGCACTGATTCATTAATAAGTTTTCTTAGAAAAGGGATAGTACATTTCCAAAACAAGGGAGACCATAGAGTTGCATGGATAATTGGGCGACGTGGACTCATTGCCTGTTTTATTCAAAGAAACCATATCTTACCATCAACATTGAAAGTCAAAGGTAAAAACCAAACATTAGCAATCAACACTTATTATAATACAACCCACCATCGTGAGCTCTTATTATGTGACAAATAAGAATAAATCAAAAAAAGAAACAGTAAAAATGTTAATGATGGTATAAAACAGAAATAAGTAAAGATGAATAATGTGTAAAATAAAAAAGGCAAAGGAATTGAGGTCTTAGAATGGTTAGCATTGGTGACTATCTCCCCCACAACTGAATTGGAAGGAGGAGATCCAAAATAATGAGCAAGGTTTTCCACTAATAGAGGTAGTATTAGTACTTGCTATTTTAGGCTCATGGAAGGGTTTGGTTTGCTAGATGTTAACCAATAACTTCTTATTTGGGCTTTCAAGTTTGTAGATCATCATGGCCCTTGAAGGAAAAGTTTCATGAATGATATAAGATCCTTCCCACAACATTTGAAATTTAGTTCATTGTGGTGCATGTGTGGGATTCCAATAAAGAACCTTATCTCCTGGTTGGTATTTGACTTTCCTAATTCTTAGGTCATGACATTGCTTGTTAAAGGCCTTGTGTAGTTCATTGGATGATAGGGCGGCTAGTTGATTCTCTTCTAGCAAGTTAAGGCTCATTAATCATTCTTTTTGTACTAGATTGAGGTCAAGGTTAAGGTCACATGTTGTGGATAGTGTATGGAGCTCAGCTTGAATAGGAAGTGTTAGAAGTTTATCATACACTAACTCATAGGGAGAGTAGCCTATAGGGAGTTTCCATGTGGAGTGGTATGCCTAGAGAGCATCGTTTAGTTTGGTGCTTCAGTCTCACCTATACTTGCTAATGGTTTGTGTCAATATTTTTGTGATCTATCTATTGGTGACCTCGGCTTGACCATTCACTTGAGGATGATATGGTGCAGTCAGTTTGTGCTCAACTCCTAAGCATTGCATTAACTTTCGAAAAGTTAAACCTATAAAGTGTGTACCATTGTCAAAAATAAGTGCATGAGGCATGCC
This sequence comes from Gnetum montanum, assembly GCA_015680685.1. Taxonomy (NCBI): domain Eukaryota; kingdom Viridiplantae; phylum Streptophyta; class Gnetopsida; order Gnetales; family Gnetaceae; genus Gnetum; species Gnetum montanum. Next base: position 1,411,456 of record MNCI01019413.1, on the reverse strand, counting down.
AAGCCTATTTACAATTTTTTGTTAAACAAATCTTGCAGCAGTAGATGATGTACAATCTGTAATAGTGGTTGCTTTTGCCCACTTGGTAAAATAGTCAATAGCAACAACAATGTAGGCTTTTCCATTAGACATCAGTGTAATAGGCCCCATAAAATAAATTCCCCATATGTCGAAGGGTTCTAAAGGTTAAATCCATTGTTGCGGATCCTCCATTCTAGTAGTCATTCCCCCATCACGTTGGCAATGCTCATAAGATTGGATGAAATGATGAGCATCCTAGAACAATGTAGGCCAATAATATCCCGCAAGCAAGATTTTTATGGCTGTTCGTCTCCCCGTGTAATGACCCCCACAATGGTCCTCATGAGCATCTTGGAGAACTCGTAATTAATCTACATCGAGAACACACCATCGAACCAAGCCGTCGGGACATACCTTATAAAGGTGTCTATTAATTTCCATGAAATATTTGGCTCAATGAAGAAACTGTTGTTTCTTTTTAACATCTAACCCTTGTGGTGTTTCTTGTGTAAGTAGATAAGTGAGAATGCTACTATACCAATTTGTATCAGTGGGTAAGTGATTGTTTATCACACTTGCAAAGAGGAGTTCATCAGGGAAATGATCAGAAATTGGATATTCATCCTCTTTGTTGTTCCATCGCAATTGAGATAAATGATCAGCAACAACTTTCTCGGTGCCTTTACAATCGATCATCGTAAGATCAAACTCTTGTAAGATCAAGAGCCATCGTATGATGCGAAGGCTCACCATTGGTTTATTCATTAGGAAACGAATTGTACTATGATTCATATGTACAAATATCTTATAGCCCAATACATAGTGCCTAAATTTTTCTAGTGCAAACACCACCACCATTAACTCTTTTTCCATTGTGGTGTAATTGAGTTATGCACCAGCGATACTTCAACTTGCATAGTGGATGTAACAGGGAAATTTTTGGTCATCTAACTATGTAAGTATAGCTCCTAAGGCAAAGTTGGATGCGTTAGTCATTATGTGGAACAGTTTAGACTAGTCAAGAGCTTATAGAATAGGCATTTCTACAAGCTTCTGTTTTAAGGTTTGGAAGGCTAGCTCACATTCCTTGGTCCATTTAAAAGGTACATCCTTCTTCGTTAGTTCTACCAAAGGTTTCACAATCCTTGAAAAGTTCTCAATGAAGCATCTATAATAGCCAGTATGTCCAAGGAATGATCGAATGTCTTTTATAGTTTCAGGTTACCGAGTGATTCCTTGGATGACCTTAATCTTTTCAGGATTTACTTCTATCCTTGTTTGTAAATTCTTGTGCCCTAATACAACACCTTCTTGGACCATTAAATGGTTTTTTTGCCAATTGAGCCTTAAGTTGGTTTCTACACATTATTTCAGTACTTGCTCTAATCAGTCCAATGCTTATTCGAAGTCTACTCCATAGGTGGAGAAATCATCCATAAAGGCCTCCACACCATTTCCTATTTGCTGTAGAAAGATACTTAGAACCAAACGTTGAAACATTGCTGGGGCATTACATAAGCCAAACGGCATCTACTTATATGCAAATGTCCCCCAAGGACTTGTGAACGTAGTCTTGGCTTGGTCTTTTGGTGCTATTTGAATTTGATTATATCCACTGTAGCCATCCAGAAAACTATAGTAGCAATGCCCTACAATGGTATCTAAGACTTGGTCGACGAATGGAAATGGGAAGTGGTCTTTAAATGTTTCCATGTTTAGTAGCCTAAATTCTATACACACCCTCCATTTACCTCCCTTTTTGGGCACAACGACTAACAGACTAACCCATTCACTATTAGTATTGAGATAGATGAACCTAGATTTTAGAAGTTATTCAATTTCTTCTTTAACCACTTGCTTAAGCTTCGGGTTCAATCGCCTCTGCGATTGTCGTCAAGGTTTCATGGAGGGCTCAATGTAAATTCTATGTTGGCATATCCTAGGATCTATTCTAGTTAATTCAGGATATGACCAAGCAAAGTCTTTCGACCATTTGTTTACCATTTTCAATAGTCTTTCTTTTTGTTGAGGAGTGAGCTTAGCGTTAATGATTACTAGTTTTCCATTTTTGAGAAATGTATACTCCATACCATTGGGCAATGGTTTTAACTCAAGGGGCTTTTTCTTGAACTCATCAGGGATTTCCAACATCCCCTAGTTGATATTTTTGATGTTAGGACTTGGAAGTTAGTGATGGACTTGCTCTAATGTATCTATGTTATCAATGTAAGTGCAAGTCAAGCTCTTAGTTGGTTACATGCATATAGTTGAATCGTTCTCTTAGTTAGCTTTTAGCCACTAGGTTCCTTCTTATCTTATGGCTATTTCATACAGGCATCTTTGTATGTTAGTTATTGGTGCACACTAGTTGCATGCAGGCAATGTTAAAGGTTGTACAAACCAGGACTTCTGCACGCAATTACACCCTATGTCACTGTATGCGATGCATGGAACTTTCTTCTTCTCAATCTTTCCAAATGTATTTTCCTTTGATATTCTTAGGGAAAGATCACATATTCCTAGGCACACATCAATTTTTCTTTGCCATGCTCTTCCCATTATGATTGGGAAATCCCCCTTAGAGTTGTTGACTTGAATCACTAGGAAATCGACTGAATACAACCACCCACAAATAGTTGTGACAATGTCCTCCACTAGTCCTAACGGGATAGTGATGGATTGGTCAGTCAACTCTAAACGTATGTTACTCTTTTTTAGTGGAGGCAAGTTCCAAGCTTTGTACATTTCTTGAGAGATTAAGTTAACACCAAAACCTGAATCCAAAAGAGCTTTGCAAGGTTCATTCCTAGTGATTTGCAAATATATAAGAGGACTTCCAAAATCAAAGAATTTCCTAGGAAGATGGCTAGCTTTAATCCAATCGATAATTACATGAGTCAACATGACCATGTGCATTAAGTGTGGTCTTTGGTTCAAAGGAAGCTTTGAAGATTTGAATGGTGGTGAGGCGTTTGGAGAATTTGCTACTTGTGGTTGCAAGGACTTAGTTGGACTATTGGTTCTAATGAAAGGTATCTTCTTTATTCAATTGTCTAAACCAACAATAGGTTGAGGGTTGACAACCCTTGTATGTTACGTTGCTATGGCTGGGTAGGGAGCTCCCCCTGCATAGCTGGAGCAGGTGGTAATGGGGCTAAGGATGGAAGAGGTGCAATCGAATGAGAAGGATAGTACATTTGTGAAACCTCTCCTCTATGAGAAGGAGTTCTATAGTATTCGTGGGTTTGGTAGTGAGACTGAGGAGTAATGTGACTAATAGAGTCACATGGAGAGATTGGTTGCTGCACGTAGTATCCATATGGGTTAGGTTGACGGTAAGGGTACTGTTGACGTGGTGGTGGCATTCCCCATGATTGTGGGTGTTTCCACTATTAATACTATTCATTTGGTTGTGGTGGAGTTCCACTTGGATAATACGTCAAGGGTTGGTGAAACTATCTTGGGCTACCTTGAGGATAAGGTAACCTTTGAGGTGTCTACTATTTATTTAATCGTGGGTTTAGTGCGTACACCCCAGACTCCCGTAGATGTGAGATTACTAGGCAACATCCCTTAGGATGGTCATATTGACATATCTCACATTCACCATCATTGTCTATATTCAAATCCACAACCTCTTCAACAATGGCAGCTTTTCCCTTACCTTTGTTACATGCATATTCAATTTCTTTCTTTTTTCTCCTTTCTCAATCACTACCTGGTTCCCTAGAATCCTCTACTATTTTGAGAATAGTTTAAAATCTATTATCTAGAGAGTCCCACATTTGGTCCACCTTTGTTGATAGTTCTAATGCAAGTTTTTGAATGAGAAAATTTTTCCTATTCACCATTTCTTCAAGTGGTGACTCTTCTTCATCCTTACAAAATCTAACTCCCTTCTTTCAGAGGGAAGGATCTCTATTGTATTCCCCTGCACTCTCTCTTTTCCTTAACTCACCTTCCTCCTTGGCAACTTGCTCCAACAATCTTTGTACTTGATGGGCTCTAAGCTTGGATAGTCTTCCTTGGGCATAAGTCCTAAGGATTCTTCGTGTTTCATGCCTAAGTCCATTTATGAGATGGCATAGTTGTTCCCTCTACAAGTAACCATGGCCAGGGCAACAATGTAATAATGCATAATATCGACCCATGGCAGCATCCAAGGGTTTGTGTCCTCCTTGTTTCCAGCCTTGGATTTGCTTTTATAGGTTGGACACTCGGGAGTACGTTTGATACCTATCATTGAATAGTTCTAACATGGTACTCCATCAATGAATGGATTCCAGTTCTAAGGATTGGTACCAGCTTTCTGCTACCTTGATCAGTGTCCGTGAAAACAACTTTAGTTTTTACCACTCATTTTCTATGTTTTGCAACGCACATGCATTGTGAAATGCTTACAAATGATTTTGAGGATCAACATTGTATCCCCCTTCAAATCGTGGGATATTGTTCATGTCCAATCTTTTGATCTTGATGTCTTTTTGATGCCTTGTTGGGATTCTAATAGCCTCAGTTATATCTAGCATACTTCGGGTAGCAAGTAGGGGTTCATTGTGATCATATTCTTTATGGCGTCTATGATGCCTATGCTATTCCCTACTCTCCCTCCTTTCATGGTGTGTTTCTCTAGAATGCCCTCGTCCCGTTTCTTGAATTTTTTGTTTATTATTCCTATTTTTCCTACCATTATCCATAGGGTCTTTCCCTCTGTGACTGAGTTTCGATCCTAAAGGAGAGCAGGAAGGAGATGATGGAGGTGAAGAGGGAGAAGGACCATCACCATGGAGGTGCTTGCTACCTTCTCTTCGGTGGTCATGGCCTTGATCGCAGTTACAATCAGAATGTCTATCTTTGTCATGTATTTGTGTTCCTTTTTTGGACCCTTTGTATCTGTTGGTACCAGAATCTGGGTTATGGATAGTTGAGTGAAGATTCTGATACACAACCCCTTGACTGAAGTCAACGAGAGGAACATCATTTTGTGGAAGACCTCCTGAGGTAGGTTCACCACCCTCATTTTCACCTATGACATATGGGACATTTTGTGACCACTTCCCCTTCATAGATTTATGATGTCTCTCCTATTGTAAGTCCCTTTGATGTTGTGCCTCTGTGGGTAGATACTCTCTCAAGTTGTGTTCATGCACAATGTACTCTACCTATAAGTGCTGCATACCAATTCATGTGAGAGCATGAAGAAGCATGCTTTGAACTAAATGATTGAGAGGTAAGACTACGTTACCTTCTAAATCACGTCAATGTAGTTGTTCATCCTGGTGGAGGATAAAGGTAAAGTTTGGTATATACTCATCAAGATGAACGTATACCACATGAAACTGTTGGGGCACTAGCGGGTCATCATGTGTAATCCACCTTTGATTGTTCATTGTGTCAAACCTAGGTGGTGAAACACTCTCATAAGAAGATGGAGACATGATTAATTCTAAAGTGTGCAATACTTTTCTCTTCTTTTTTCTAATAATTTTAAGATAACCAATCCTAAGGGTTTGTTCTAATGATGGGAAGATTCCTAAGTTCTAATTAGCACACAAACAACAAAGTCCCCAGCAACGGTGCCAATGATGAGCATTACATGTGATCTGGTCAAACTCCAAGGACTAAGTGCTTATGTGCCTTCACAGAAAAGGGATGTATTAGGCGATCATTGTCTTCCCAAGCTTACTTGTATGGCACGATTGTATGGTTAAGTAAACTTGAGATATATGATTTTTATGCTTTTTATGTTTTATGTCCTAGTGCTAAAGAGGGAAGAAGTGAATTAATTAAATAACTAATTTAAATTAACTAATCAGCTAGGTCCTAACTAGTCCTAACACCAGCATCCGCTCCCACTTTTCATACACATCTTGAACCAATGTAACACTCCTGGCATTACCAAACGCTAAACATGACTAGGTTACCAAGTTTTCCATGCATGCTCAAAGTGACTGTACTAAGTGTGCTTACTTGTAAAAATTAACGAATAAATAAAAGCAACATTAATTAACTAATGAAAGCATTAAAGAACTATAAATAGCATTAAGGTGAAAGATAAGCTATTCTGAATGCAGCAAGGTTTATCACAAAGTTCATCTTTATTTCTGGAGACAAGGTGTGCTCAGGTACACCATGCTTGAATAAAGATTTGCTCACTTTATGACTCCTACTGTGGGCACTCAAAAATAATTCTAACTCTAAGAGGGAGAAACTGCAAGAGTTTGGGTACCAAAATAAGTATGCCCGCCTCTTATTTATAGGCAATGAGACAGGTCCCGATATTGGATGTCTGATATCTAGGAGCTAATTAGACACAGTTAAGGCATTTGACATCAAGAACAAACAATTTTTTACCTAGTTCATTAATGCTAAGGAGCTATTTCTAGCAATGTCTTGTCCTTGGGATGTGCCCATTCTAACCCACATTGGCGAAGCTACATGGACAATGCACAATCCCAAGAGTAAGGAGAAGAAAATGAAGGCATTTTTGGATGCCTTTTGCCTCCTACTAGAAGTTACAGCAATAATAGGGTAGTCACAATTTCCTTAACAACCACATGTGCTTAAAGTCGATGAAGGTCCCTCAGAGCCTCAAGAGCCACCATCACCTAGGACTATCTAACCTTCTCCACCAACTTCATGCCATCATAGGACATGTAGTCCAATTTTGAAGAGTCATGTCATGGTGTTCAATTTTTGTGTCATGAACACAGTAATTTTTGTAATGTGTTGATCTATACACTCTAGCACTCAATTTTGTCAAGTCAGTTTGCTTTGTTTTGTTAAGAGCCAGTTAATAATCCCATACCTTCCCAATTTTGATGAGTTTTTTACTATAAATACATGCTCACTAGCCACATTTATGGCATCCAATAAGTAGTAGTAACTGAAATCTTGCAGTTTATTCATTTAAAAGTTAGAATATTTCTCTTGAGTGCCCACAACAAGAGTCATTAAGTGTATGGATCTTTATTCGAGCATTGTTGTACCTAAGCATGATAATGTGTACAACAACAAAGAAAAGCTTCTTAATAAACCTTGTACCATTCTAGATAGTTTAGATATTTATTTATGCATTTAATGCTTTCAATTAATTATTCAATGTTTTCTACGAATTAAGCTAATTAAGTGAGATAAGCTAGATAGATTAAGTATATAAGTACAACCACTTTGAGCATAATACATATTTCCTTGGTAATCTCAGCAACATTATTGCTTTCTGCACCCAGTGGTGTAGTGCTTGGTAACCTAGCAATGGATACATGGGTTCAACACATGTACAAAAAGTGGGATTAGATTCTTATGTTAGGATTAGTTAGTTAGTCAATTTCAATTAGTCATTAAATTACTTGATCTCTCTCTTCAAAGCACCAAAGAACATAAAATATAAAATGATAAAAATTATATGCCTTGATTTCACTTAACCATACCTTTGTACTTCACAAGTGTAATTGGAAAGACAATGAATGACCTTAGGAAAAGGCTCACTGCCTAGAAGACTAGTGCACTGGAAATTATAAAGTCCACGGAATTTGATTGGATTGTACGTCACTACTTTTTGATTCATATGGTTAGGTGTAGGGGTACCTCCCCACTCATCAATAAGCATCAATTCCCATTTTCCGTACACATCCTGAACACATTTAACATTACTGGGTTACCAAATGTTAAGCATTACCAGGATTACCAAGTGTCAAGCATATGCTCGAAGTGCTTGTACTTATGTGCTTAATTAATCACTATTTAATCTAACTTAATTAATTATTTAATTGCTTAAATAATTAAAGGAAATTGCATAAAACATTAAATGCATAAGTAAACAATTAATCTATTTAAAGTGATACAAGGTTTATTAGAAAGCTCGTCTTTATTACCTTACACATTGCCTATGTACCCTTGTATGTATATCTAACATGAAACTTTCATACAACTTAAACCAAAATGTATAACTAAATGCTACCTATTACAATCAAACTTATAACTTAATATTTCTAAATAAAGAGTCTTTCCACTAAGCCAACACATTATTCAATACATTTATTAGTGAAGCATTACTCAATTGGTTACAACACACATCTTATGATTTGTAAGCTATAAGTTTCATACCAAAGAATATACTAATCTAACATACCATTATGTCCTACTTAAGTTATTTTTAGAACTCCCCATCATCTTCTTTGAGTTCTTAAAAAGGTCTTATGATTGCTCAAGTAACACAATCAGTAATGGTGGAACCCTTTCAATTTTGTTAATGATAAATTTATTGCAAGTACCAATTGGCATAGTGCAATATATATCCCAGAAGGAAGGCTCTAGTTTCAACACTTGCCTCTGCTTATGGGTGTGGAAATAGTGGAGCAACTTTATGGTGGCAATAGTTGGAATTAGAACTAGATGACTGTATGCACCCCCTAGACATACAACAAACACAAAACTTAAGTAGAACTTTTATAACTTAGTGTTACACATTGCAATTGAACTCATAACATAGAGATTTAAAATTAAGAGTATTACAACCAAGCTAATACTTTATTTTAAGTAACTGATGAGTGGCAAGGTACCCCTATGCCCAACCATATAAATTATAGAGCATTCACATGCGATCCAGTTGAATTTTGTGGACTTTATAGTTTCTAGTGCATTAGTCTTCTAGGCAGTGAACCTTGCCTTACTGTTGTTCATTGTCTTCCCAATTACACTTGTGACATACACTAGTATGGTTAAGTGTAATTAAGGCATCTAATTTTTATCATTTTGTATTTTATGATTTTGGTGTTTAATGGGAGGTAAAAGTAATTGGATTAACTAATTTAAGTTAACTAATTAACTAGTATCTAAGCAATCTAAACATAAGCATTCAATCTCACTTTCTGCATACATCCTAAACCCATGTATCCACTACTAGGTTACCAAGCATTACGCTATTAGGCATACCAAGCAATAACACTACTAGGATTACCAAGCGAATACATGTTACGCTCGAAGCGGTTGTACTTATGTGTTTAATCTATCTAGCTTATCTTGCTTAATTACTTCATTAACTTAATTATGGGAAAACATTGAATAAACAATTGGAAACATTAAATGCATATACAAAACATTTACGCTATCCAGAATGTTGCAAAGTTTATCAAGAACTTTGTCTTTGTTGTCGCACACACTATTGTGCTTAGGTACAATACTGCTCTAATAAAGATCTGTACACTTAATAACTCTTGCTGCAGGCACTTGGGAGAAATATTCTAAATCTCAAATGAACAAACTGCAAGAGCTTCACTACTACTAAAATTTTTTTACCATAAATGCAGCTGGTAGGCATGTATTTATAGCTAAAAACGAACATTACATCAACGAGGCCTCATCAACGCATGATACAATGCATCAACGGCATTGACGAGGCCCAGTCGATGTAGCTAAGAAATGCGACTCATCGTACCCCCATGACTAAATGAAAACTTGTTCTCAAGTTCTTTTACCAATTGAGAAGGTGTGGGATTATTAACTGACCTTTCACAAACAAAATAGATAAACTTAACAAAAATAGAGTGCCTAAGTGTACGAATCAACACATTACAAAAATGACGGTGTTCATGACACAAAATTGAACACCATGACATCATTCTTCAAAATTGAATAGCATGTTCCTTGATGGCATAAAATTTGGTAGAGAAGATCAGACAATCCCAAGTGGTAGTGGCTCCTGAGGTTCTGAGGGACCTTCACCAGCTTCACGCATGTGTGATGGTCAAGGTGGCTATGGTTGTCCTACTACTACTACAACTTTTTGTGGAAGGAAAAAAGCATCTAGCAATGCTTTCATTTTCTCCTCCTTACTTCTAGGATTGTGCACCATTCATGGAGCTTTGCTAACATGGGTGAGAACATGCACATCCCAAGGACATGGAATCGTTGGAAAGAGCTCCTTCGTGTTGATAAACTAGGCAGCGAATTATTTGCATTCAATGTTGAATGCTCTGATTATATCCTTTAACTCCTAGTAATCATTCAACCTTTTGGCTAAGTTCTCAGTTGTTGATCATTGATCCATGAATCATGCTATGAGAACTTCGAGTTCAACATTTGCAGTCTCAAGCTTCTACTTAGTGTCTTTATGGTGTTTGAACTTTGCCTCGTATAATGAATATGAGCTAGCCACTTGTTTTTCTAACTCTAACCATAGCCATCTGGTAGTCAGCATTACCAAGTTCGCATAACGGAGATTAGCCAACTCCATGTTTTCTGTCATCTCTTCTATCTACAACTCCTTTAGTTAAATCTCTACTTTGTTATAAGTATCAATCCCATCAATGATGGGTTGCCAAACTTCTTTTCCTTGTTGAAGTCACTAAAGAGCTTCATTTCTTTTTGCCTTTGCCATCTGGATGTGCTTCTCATTTACTTCCTTCTACAAGCCAACTTGATCTCTAGTGATTTTTAACTCTCTCAAACTTCAAAGCTTCATATTTCTAGGTGGAAATCTCAATAGCAGATTTCTGGTGTAAGGCATGAACTTCTTCCATTAATAGATTCTGATTTCCTGTGCCCAATTTCCTTAATTCCATATTCACCCTAGCTAGCTGCTCTTGTTGTTGATGAATGAATTCTTCCATTTGTTCTTTTTAAGCATCAACATTGCATAGGTGATGATTTTTTGCAGTTAGTGCTTCGTTCTTGAACCAAGTCCTTATAAACTAAATATGTCTTTACCTCTACTACCAACCGGTTGAAGATGGTCATCACTATTTCCTCCTCAACCTTCTTGAGTCATTCTTAAAGCTATTGGAAAGCTTCATCTTTTATTATTGTTAGGATGAGGAGTGCAGGATCAACAAGACGGGCACATAATTCAACAACCTCCATGGCCAAGCATTGATTTTATGCTTGAGCCATTTCAAGTTGTCCCTTCAAAATGATGCATTTTCCCTTTGATTCCAATAGCTCTAACTAGGTTACAATGATGTTATCTAGAGAATCAAACATATCCAAAATTGGTTGCCTAATCCCCACTAGTTGATCCAACAATTCTTCATGCTAGGCTACATTCAAATTTTCTTTGACCATGCCTATGGACATCTACACATCTTGAAGTGCAAATATGTCTAGTACAGATGTCTTGCATGCATTAAGTACTTCAGCGACATGGTCAGCAATTGCCTTAGCCACAATCTCTTGTCCTTAGTGCTGCATCACTAGTATAATGGCCCCTTCACCTTCTTCTAATCACACTGAGAAGGAGGTAGCATTCCCAATGATTTCTACAAATAAATGGTGTTATGATAATGACATTGTCACCTCTCGAGCATTAGGATTAGACCTTGTGGGAAACTATGTTTGTTGGGTAGAGAATATTGGTCCACCTCATTCTATTTGGCTAGTTGTTCGAGCCACCTCATTAAGGTGACTCACTGCTGCTTGATACACAAATGGGTCTACACTACTCATCCCTACATGCTACTCTTGCTCACGCAAGAGCTACTCTCAGATTTCATGTAAGTGCTCAATGGCTATGCAGGCCTCTAATTTTTATTTTTATTTTTGAGTAGGCAATGGAGGTGGCTACTACTCCTCTTCTTTGGTTGTGGTAGGAGTTTGTTCTTTCATGATTTTAGATCATGAAGCCAAAGGAGCATGCCTAATTATGTCATTGGCATAGTAGATGATTCTTGCCCTTTTGTAGAGTTTTCAAATGAGATATGGAAAGGGCAAGGTTTTCCTTCCACATTCATTTTTCTTGAAACACTTTTCAATCTCCAAGTAAATTAGTTGTGGAAGGTTTATAGGAAAGCTCCCTCTTAGAGAGGCACATGCTCAAGTGGAAAAGGTGATCACCTTACTAGGCCTCACCATTGGATTAAGGTGATAAGCCACAATTTTGAAGTAAATGCATTCCACCGATGTGAGCACAATGTATTTTTTACGGTTGACCCCATAACACCATTAAGTCCACTCCGTTTTGTCCTCAAGATCACCTTTTGTTGATAGCTCTACCAACTGTGTCCCAATATCAAGAAACCCCAGTGCCTATGTGATAACCTCAATTGAGTAAAACACCTAAATATCCTTGATTTTTACTGTGGACCTCAACCTTCTAATATTCCAAAAGAGATATGTTTTTCCCATGTACCATTCCCCACTAGATGTGATAATTGGCCACAGAGGTTTAAAATTCTGTTTTGACTTCTGTTAGAGCTTTCTATAGAAATGGCCTAAAGTTCAAAACCTGATGATGTCAAGGCAATTTCTTCTTATAGAATTTGTTCAACAAATTCCACTTCAAGCTCCTTATGAAGTGGTCCCATTGCATGGGTTGCCTCTGGTAGTTCTTGGGCTTGTTCTTGTTGGCCCCTTCTAGCTTTGGGTTGTTTCTCCCATGGTTGAGACGGTTCTCCTTCCTGTAAGCATTTCAATCTTGGTGCCATCTGTAATCACAATATTACCATGGGTTAGCAATCATTGTGTAACATGAAGCAATTGGGATACCTTTATCTCTTTAGGATAGTTACACTTGGCTAAGTTGTGATTATGGTTGATTTAATTACTCCAATCATTATTAATAAATCATCCTGGAGGTTGTTGAAAGGGTTAACTCTCAAAAAAATTGATGTTTGTATATTGTTAAGGTTATTAACCCTTTGGGGGAGTTAAAAAAATTTCAAAAATTTCATTGGAAACCTTAAGGTTTATGACCCCCATGATAAAGAGCTTACCTCCAATAACTGCAGGATTGAAGAACAAAGTGATTTGGACAAATAGTTAGGAAGTTAAGGGCTCTAGAAGGTTTTGGGCTCTAAAAAATGGCAAAAACTCCCCGTGTGTTATGAGGAAAATGATAAAAATTTCAAAGCCTATGGCGGTATATATATGGTTTTTGCATTGCATCGACAAAGCCTCGCCGATGTAGTTGTTGACCACTGTAGATGATCATTGACTTTAATCAAACTTGCAAAATATAGGGAGGTTTTGAATGAAATTGGAATCAAATGAAAGCTCAAAAGGCCAAGAATAGTATGAAAATATGAGAAGAGTTTTTTGAAGCTCATAAATTTAGAAAATGGAGAAAAATGATTCAGGGAATGAATGAAATAAAAGGTTAAGCAGCACTGAGCTAAATACACAATGGAATATGCAAAAGATAGAATTGTAGCAATGTCTAAGGTAAGGAACCCAACTAACCAAACTAAGAACTATGTAGGTGGGTCCTCCCCATAGTAGGTTCATGCCCTTGTTTCCTTTGCATAACCTCAACTAAGGAGTCCATGGGCTCTACAGTTGATTAATGGTTATGAAAAGTTAAGAACCAACCAAGAAGAATCTATCTAAGAATTTAAATACATCAAACCAAGACATAGAGCATAACATAGAACCTGGTAGTGAGGTGAGTTATGGCAACATGGATGAATGACAAAGAAGGTGGAATGAAATTCCAAATTGAGGTCCTAAAAAGTTCCTTGTGAAATTTGTGTTTAAAATGACCTAAGAAGATCCATCCTTAGTCCATACCAAAACTAGCCACTTTCAGTGACTTCGCATCACCACTCTAAAACTAGTCCACCTACATAAGACATGAGAATGCTTCCACAAACCAACCACCATTCCATAAACAGAAGAAAAGAAAGAAGTTGGAAGTGAGAGAGGGACTTAGTTAGAAGAAACCTTTAGGCATGGATGCATGTCTTTCTAGTCCCATAACCAGTGCTTATAGCCTGTTTATTTATCTAAGAGGTGTGTTTTTAATTCCCATCATTTTTTTGAAATGGAAACCATACCATGCAAAGACTTATTTGTTTATTCTATCTAAGGGGTGTGCTTTGAATTCCTATCGTTTTTTTTTTTTAATTTTTGGATGGAAACCACACCATGGAAAGACTTTATTTGACTTCTTATTAGTGGTTGAAATGGAATGGTAATAAGTCTATGAAAAACACTCAAGCACTCAAGCAAGTAGAACAGTACAAAAAGTATTGAGTTCCCTTGAAGTCACACCCTTTACAAACCTTTGAATCCTTTCTAATTCTAGAACTACCAAGGTCACTGATTGATTAAAAGTTTCTTTAATGGAAGGGACCTCAAATTCATAGAAAAAGGAAAACCACAAAGTTTATTGGATGGGCGGATGACATCGACTAACTGCCTATTCCATGAAAATGCAAATCATGTCATAGTCATCAAACATTAGAATTCAAAAATAGAAACTAGACATTGACAATCACAATATTAAGCACAAACTATCATTAGTAAATAGCAACAGTAGCATTGTGTCCTCTGGTAATAAATCACTTTTATTAGCAAAAATGATGAAAAGTCACACTCAAACAAAATTAAAAAAAAAACAAAACAAAATAAATAAAATATACAAGAAAGTGTAAAATAATCAAGAAAGGGACAAAGGTACAAACGATGGTGTAAAATTAGAAAAATCTGAAAATCAAAAATTTGTAAAATAAATAATATGTAAAAATTAAAAATGTGAAAAAAAAAGTAGAAAAACTATGAAGCCATATGGATTGTTAGCACAAATGGCCATCTCCCCCATGACTAAGTTAGAAGGAGGAGATCCAAAAAATGGAACATGATTGTCCATCCATCGAGATGGTAGTTGCACTAGATTTTCTTGGTTTGAGGAAAGGTTTTACTTGTTGGATGTTAACCAACTACTTTTTATTTGGGCTTTTAGGCTTGTAGATCAACATGGCCCCTAATAGAAAGCTTTTATCAATTATATAAGGTCCCTCCCACAATGTTTGAAATTTTTCCTTCTAGGGTACATGTGTGAGGTTCTAATATAGAACCTTATGTCCTAGTTGAAGTTTTATCTTTCATATTCTTAGGTCATGACATTGCTTATTGAATGCCTTGTGCACCTTGTTCTAAGATAGGGCCACTAATCAGTTTTCATCTAGCACATTCAGGTTGATCAATCTTTCTTTCTGTGCTAGAATTAGGTTAAGATTCAGATCACAAGTTGTTGAGAGTGTACAAAGCTTGGATTGAATCAGGAGCGTTGGAATTTTTCCATACATCAACTCATAGGGAGAATAGCCAATAGGAAGTTTCCATGTTAAACGGTAAGCCTAGAGGGCATTATTGAGTTTTGTACTCCAATCTTTCCTATATTTGCAAATGGTCCATGTTAGTATTTTTTTGATCTCCTAATTGGTTACCTCTACTTGACCATTGGCTTGGGGGTGATAGGGTGTTGTTAATTTATGTTTAACCCCCAAGCGTTGCATTAACTTTCTAACAATGACACCTGTGAAATGAGTTCCATTGTTAGAAATTAGTGGACATGGCATCCAAACTTATTTATAATATTTTGTTATATAAATCTAGCAGTAGTGGATGATGTACAATCTGTAATGGCTTATGCTTCTGTCCATTTTGTGTAGTAGTTGACTGCTACGATAATATATGCCTTTCCATTAGACATGGGTGTGATGGGATCCATGAAGTCAATGCCCCATATGTTAAAAGGTTCTAGTGGTTGAATCCACTATTGAGGACCTTCCATGCAAGCAATCATCCCTTCATCTCATTGACAACATTCACAAGATTGGAAAAACTGGTGGACATACCTGAAGATTGTAGGCCAATAGTATCTTGCCATCAGGATTTTTATCGTTGTGCATCTCCCTACATAGTGGCCTCTACAAGGCCCTTCATGAGCATTCTAGAGAACATGCAATTGATCTTCACCAAGACACACCAACGAATCAAGCCATTGACACACACCTTGTAAAGGTGTCTGTTGATTTCTATGAAATATTTGGCTTGATGGAGAAATTATTGCCTCTTTCTAAAGTCAATATCTTGTGGCATCTTCTAAGTGAGAAGATAGATGAGGATGCCACTATACCAAGTTATTTTTAGTAACTTTTGGTCATTTAGTGCTCCTATAAAGAGGAGTTCCTTTGGAAACTGATTAGAGAGTGGGCTCTCCTCCTCTTTATTATCCCATCTTAAGTGAGAGAGGTGGTCAGTGACCACATTCTCAATCCCTTTTCAATCTACCATCGTGAGATCAAATTCTTGTAAGATCACGAGCCACTGTATGATACGAGGGCTCATCACCGACTTGTTCATGAGGAAGCATATTGCACTGTGGTTCGTGTGCACAAATACTTTGTAGCTAAGCACATAGTGCCTGAACATTTCAAGAGAATACACCACAACCATTAGTTCTTTTGCCATGATGTAATTTAATTATGCTCCCACAATGCTTCGACTCATGCAGTGAATCTAGTATGGGCATTTCTTATCATTCATCTATGTGAGCATTGCTTCCAAGGCATAGTTAGATGCATCCATTAGGATGTAGAAGGGTCTAGACTAGTCTAGTACTCATAGGATTGGTGTTTCTACAATTTTATCCTTTAATTATTGGAATGCATGTTCACATCCCTTGGTCCAGATGAAAGGTTCATCTTTCTTTGTAAGCTCTACCAATGGTTTTGCAATCTTAGAGAAATTATCTATGAATCGTTGGTAGTAGCCAATGTATCCAAGGAATGACTTAACATCTTTAACTATCTCTAATTGGCATGTTATTTCTTGGATTATCCTTATCTTTTCTAGGTCTACCTCATTCCTTGCTTGAGTGATTCTATGCCCCAGTACAATGCCTTCTTGGACCATGGGATGACTCTTTTGCCAGTTGAGTTGCAGATTTGTTTCAACACATCTCTTCAGTACTTGCTCAAGACAGTCCAAGGCTTACTCAAATGTAGCTCCATAGGTAGAAAATTCAACCATGAAGACTTCCACACCATTATCAATTTGCTATTGGAAAATACTAAGGACTAGGCATTGAAATGTTGCAGGGGCATTGCACAGATTGAATGACATCTTACAATATGCAAAAGTCCCCCAGGGACTCGTGAATGTTGTCTTAGCCTAATCTTCTAGTGCAATTTGGATTTGGTTATAGCCACTATAACCATCCAAGAAGCTATAATAACAATGCCCGAATATGGTGTCCAACACTTGATCCACAAATGGCAATAGAAAATAATCTTTAAATGTTTCCATATTCAACAACCTGAAGTCAATGCAGACCCGCCATTTGCCACCTTTCTTTAGCATAATTACGAGTGGGCTAACCCACTCACTATCTACGATGGAATAGATGAACCCTACCTTGAGAAGTTGTTAATTTCCTCCTTGATGTTCTGCTTCAATTTTGGGTTTAGCCGCCTCTACGACTACCTTCTAGGCTTCATAGCCAGGTCGGTGTAAATGCGATGCTGGCATATCCTTGGATCGATTCCTATTAGCTCAAGATATGACCAAGCAAAGGTTGTTGGCCATTTATTAACCACCTTTAATAGCTTTTATTTTTGTTCAGGAGCAAGTTTGGCATTAATTATGATCAATTTACCATTGTTTAAAAATGCATATTCCATGCTGACTAGTAAAGTTTTTAGCTCTAGGGGCTCCTTCTTGAAGTTATCAGGGATTTCCAACTCTCCCCAATAGGTATCATTATCTTCATCAGAGAGCTAGGGATGAACTTGTTCAAGTTCATCCATGCCTTCAACATAAGCAAATATTAGGCTCTCAGTTGATTCCATGCATAATGTGTTGCTATCTAAGTCAGCTATCAACAACTAGGTGTCCTCCTATTTTGTGGCTACTACATATAGACACCTTTGAATATTGATTTCTTGTGCATATTGATTGCATGCTTTAATGTATGTACTTTTGATGGACCAAATATTTTACACATAATTGCACCCATTATCATTGTATGCAATGCATGGAATACACTTCTTTTTTATCTTGCCAAATTCATTTTCTTTGAAGATTTCTAGAGAGAGGTTCCTTATGCCCATACATGCATTAACCGTTCCTAACCAAGCTCTTCTCATAATGGTGGGAAAATTACTTTTACAATTTTCAACCTTAATCACCAAAAAATTAGCAAGATAGGACCACCCACAAACTGTGGTCACAATGTCCTCTACTAATCCCAGAGGGACAATAATTGACTGATCTACCAATTCTAGATGGATGTTGCTCTTCTTGAGAGGTGGTAGGTTCCAAGCCTTGTACATGTCATGGGAGATGAGATTAACTCCAAAACCAGAGTCAAGAAGAGCCTTGCATGGGCATGTCTAGTAATCTATAGGTAAATGAGTGCACTTCCTAGGTTAGATCTTTTCATGGAAAGATTGCCAGCCTTGATCTAGTCGAAAATAGCATGACTTAGCATCACAGTGTGAATCCGAGGTGGCATTTGGTTTGAAGGGCACTTAAAGGTATTTGATGAAAAGGATGAGGGTATTGGATATGCAAGACAATTAGCCATACTAGGTTGTGAGTGTTGGAGAGTACTACTAGGTCAGAAGAAGGATCTTTTTCTAGATCGATTGTCCAAACCACTCTATTGGAAAGCTAGTTGTGAATGTATAGCCCTCATAGCATTTCGTTGTTACAGCTATGGAGGAATCTCACCTTGCATGGATGGAACAAGAGGTAACTAGGTTGAAGGCAAAGGTGTGTGTGCAAACAGATGCAAAGGATGGTATGGAAATGGGTTTTCCCCTTGAGTAGATGGTGAATGTGTTTGGTGGTACTCTGGAGGATAATAGTGATGTTGAAATAAGGTATGAATTGTAGAACTTCTTGGAGAGATGGGTTGTTGAACATAGTACCTATTTAGATTTGGTTGCCTATAAGGGTACTACTACCTTGGTGGTAGCATTTCCCATGATTATGGTTGGTACCATTGTTGGTATTATTCATAAGGTTATGGAGGAGCTCCACTTGCACAGTAAGCTTATTGTTGTTGGTGGAACTACCTTAGATTGCCTTGAGGATAAGGTAATTATCTAGGTGCTTGCCTATGTGCTAGTCAAGGATTCAATGCATACATCCCAGACTCTTGTAAGTGTGACACCACAAGGCAAAAACCCTTTGGATGTTCGTATTAACAAATGTCACAATCAGTTTCACCATCAAAGTCAATTTCCAAAACTTCCTCTATGGTTGTAGCTTTACCCTTACCTCTTTGGTAGGCATGTTCAGCTTCTTTTCACCTCCTATGGTTACAATCATTATTTTTCTCTTTGGATTCTTCAACAATCTTCATAGTAGCTTGGAATGTTTCATCCAAAGAGTTTCATAATTTATCAACCTTTACCGAAATATCAAAAATAAATTTTTGCTTGACAAGGTTTTTCTACTCACCACTTCATCAAGCAGTGACTCCTCTTTGTCACAAAATCAGACCTTTCATTTCTTGATGGAAAGATCCCTATTATACTCTTTTACACTTTCTCTTTTTCGTAACTCACCTTTCTCTTTTGCTACTTGCTCTATCAGCCTTTGGATTCGATGAGCTCTTAGTTCAAATAATCTTCATTGGGCATACACCCCAAGAGTTCTTCTAGTTTCTACTCTAAGACCATCTATGATGTGGTGTAGTTGTTGCCTTTAAGAATAACCATGGCCAGGGCATAAGTGTAAGAGTGAATAGTATCTACCCATGATAGCATCCAAGGGTTCACGTGTTCCCTATTTCTAGCCTTGGAATTTCCTTCTCATATTAGACACTCTGGAGTACGTCCAGTATTTTTCATTAAATAGCTCTAATATGGTACTCCATTGGCGAATGGATTCCGATTCCAAGGATCGATACTAGCTTTCAGCTTCCTTGATGAGTGTCCTAAGGAAGAGCTTGAGTTTCTACCATTCATTTTCTATGTTTTGTGAGGCACAAGCATCATGGAAAGCTTGTAGATGTGTTTGTGGATTAGAGTTGTATATCCCCTCAAATCTTGGGATATTATTCATTTGTAAGCACTTGATCCAACTATCACTCACGTGCCTAGTTGGAATCTTTATTGCCTCTACAATGTTGAGCATGCTTCGAGTTGCTAACAAAAGTTCATCATCATTGTTGCGTTGATGATGCCAATGATGGTTTTGGCCACCCCTTCGATCTTGGTGACCTTCACGATCATTGTTGTCTCATTGATCACCTTCACCATGATCATCCCAATGGTGACTTCTATGAGAACCAAAAGATGAAGATGAATGTTTGGAACTGGATGAAGAGGAAGGTGAATCGCCATCACCACCATGGTGTCTACCACCACCTCTTCGTTCATTACGACCATCCTCCTTAGATCCCTTGCCATTGCGATGCTTGCCCAAGTCCTGCCTTGACTATCACTCTTTCTTGAACCTAGTTTATGAATAGTAGATCACAGGTTCGAGGTTGCACCCTCATCACCAATAACAGAGGGTAGAGAATTTTTATATTAAGAGCCCTTAGGAGAAGGATCCATATTATCATCTTAGTTTAGCAAGAACAAGGGATTACTAAGTGTTTTCCCTTTGTAAACTCATGGTACTACTCCTGGTGTCGATCTTGCCTATGTTGTGTTTCAGTGGGATGGTAGTCCCGAGTGTCATAACTAGGCATAACATATTCTTTGTGAAGATCTGAGATACCCAACTTCTTAAGAGTTTGAAGTAGCATCCTGAGTACAAATCGATCAGGGGGCAAGACGATGTTGCCCTCTATATCACATCATTGTAGTTGTTCATCTTGATGTAGGATGAAGGTGAAGTTCAATAGATACTCATCTGGATGAGTATACACCACTTTGCACTCCTATGGGACCTATGGTTTAACATCTTCACATCTATGGAAAGAAGAAGACATTTTGCAAAATGAATAAAATTATCAATGTTCTTAGTAGTTTATATGTCGTTGAGAGTGATGTTGACCTTGAGTTTGTCCAATGATATAAATAATATCCACTAATCCTAGATAGCACACGTTTCAACAAACAAAGTCCCTGGCAACAGCACCAATGATAAGCAACAAGGTACCCCTATGTCCAACTATACAAATCACAAAGCATTCACACGCGATCCAATCGAATTCTATGGACCTTATATTTTCCAATGCACTAGTCTTCTAGGCAGTGAACCTTGCTTTAAGGTCGTTCATTGTCTTCCTAATTACACTTGTAACGTACACTAATATGGTTAAGTGTAATCAAGGCATCTGATTTTTATCATTTTGTATTTTATGATTTTTCTATTTAAAGGGAGGTAAAAGTAATTGGATTAACTAATTAACTAGTATCTAGGTAGTCCTAACATAAGCATCTAGCCCTGCTTTCCGCACACATCCTGAACCCACATATCCACTACTGGGTTACCAAGCACTACGCTACTAGGCGTACCAAGCAATAACGCTGCTAGGATTACCAAGAAAATAGATGTTACACTCGAAGCAGTCGTACTTATATGTTTAATATATCTAGCTTATCTTGCTTAATTACTTCATTAGCTTAATTACGGAAAAACATTGAATAAATAATTGGAAATATTAAATGCATAAACGAAACATTTAAGCTATCCAGAATGCTACAAGGTTTATCAAGAAGTTTGTCTTTATTGCTACACACACTGTTATGCTCAGGTACAACAATTCTTAAATAAAGATTCATACACTCAATGACTCTTGCTGCGAGCACTTGGGAGAAATATTCTAACTCTCAAATGAACAAACTGCAAGAGCTTTGCTACTACTGAAATCTTGTTGCCATAAATGTGACTGGTAGGCACATATTTATAGCCAAAAAGTAGACATTGCATTGACAAGGCCTCATCGATGCATGATACAATGCGTCAACAGAGCCTCATCGACAAGGCCTCGTCAAAACAACCAAGAAATGCGACTCATCAATAACCTTTTGATGGGATATTATTAAAGTAACCTTGAGTTTTCTTATCTCAAAAAAAATTATTGCGAAATTTTTCAAATGATTCCATTATCTCAATGGGAAACGTTTAGGTATTATCTTGGAATAAGAACCATTTCTAAAAGCATGAAAACACATTAGACATGTGGTCTTTAGCTTTGGAAGCATCCCATCTATAAAAAGGCATGTTTTTGTGGTTTGAAGCTTGATTCCCTTCAAAATGGACGCTAAAAAGAGCATGAAGATTTAGCTTAGTCTCCATATTATCTTAACCATCATACCCCATTAGTGAGACATTGCTTAGTTGGTTAAAGCATGTGGCTTATGGTTTGCAAGTCATAGGTTTAATCCTAATAGATATGTTGGTGTGATACACCATTATGAAATTGAAATCTTACTTTTTATTTTTTATTGAGGATGAAGTGTTAACCTAGTTGTAAGACTCTTGATTTAGAAGCTCGAAGTTATGGGTTCAATTCTAATAAGCAATGTTGAGTTATAAAATTCTAATTTAACTATATGTCTTAGGGTGCACCTATATGTCAATTACTTCAAGTTTCGACACCGTTTCAAATTGAAATTTTATTATGTCTATATACCCTGTGAATCTATTGGGCAATAGAAATATACATGTTGGGTTTTGAAAACATCATCAAGAAAGATACCAAGTATTTTTGGCAACATCTAGAAACCAAGATTGCAAGTGTAACAATGAGGTGTTAGCCTAGCAATACAAGTCTTGGCCTAGTAACACTAGGTCATAGGTTTTATTCTATTAGGTAGCATAGAGTTATAAACTTCTATAAATCCTAGGGTGTACCTATGTTTCAATTATTTCAAGTTCCAACACCCCAAATTTACAAGTGTAATATCCTATCTCTATCTAATGTGCTGAAATATAGGGCATTGCATGAAAATGTGATATTTATCTTCAACGTTCTTGGATAGTTAGCATATTTGTTCTTTATGAGTGATTTTGAGCCATCTACCTATTTATTTCATTCTTGCTTTGCTAATTATGTATTGCAAATGATGAGGAATAACAACAACAACAAAAAGTTTTCTTGCTTTGCCTTTGAATTAAAGCCTTGTTTGATACTCTTCAAATTGAAATATTTTTTTTCTTTTTAGATTTGCCCAAAGTTTTTGAAATGCTACTTATTTTACCAATTCATGAACTTTCTTACAATCAAAAATAAAGAACGTACCCTTACTATTTTATTTATTAAGACATAGAACTTTCTTGTGAAACCATTTTTTAGGATGGTTTCCATCTTCACTTTTTTCGAGTATTTATCCAAAGAAGATTCAGAAAGATCATATCATGTACAAGCTATAAACTATCAAAACAGCTTCAACTTTTAAAAGTATCATCTTTGCTTTAAGAAACATAATATTAAATTGTATTCATGTCTCCGCTTTAAATTCAATACTCAGGAAAAGCTTCTAAATTTCTTAATCCAATCTTTTTTTATCGACCAGTGTCATGGGAAGTGTGATGGGGGAACTCTGTCCTTTGCCTCTCTGTGTCGCTCTCTGTTTGCTTTTGTTTTTGCCTTCACAGCCGTGGATCTCGCTATTGGGCCTCGTCAAGGTCATCAAAAGTCAACAGAAGTCAAGGCGAAGTCAATGAAAGTGAAGAAAAATCAAAGGCGAAGGTCAATCAGTAGGAGGTCTTGAAAGGGCGATAATGGCGGAGCGAAGAGACGACGCCTGCAACTGAACCGGCGGTTGCAGCAACGGAGACGACCAAACAGACGAGGGAGAGCATGTGCATGCCGATCCATTTTCCGGACCAGCGACGTATCCGTTTCTGAGAAACGTACATTCTCACCGGAAAATATACAGTCAGAGGCCAAAATGCCAGAGCGCCCATCAATCCCACAACATTGTTGAAGAATGGAAGCATCATAGAAATCACAGTCGTCAGTACCACGAAAATCGCCCGTCCCAGCAAACGCAGAACATTTACTCGAAGCTCTGGAAGCCCAGGCAGAGGCACAGTTATTTCCTTCTTCTTCTTCTTCAGCGGAGAAGAAGAATCAGAAGAAGAAGAAGAAAGATAACGCTGTGCCCAGGACTCCAGAAATGCGAAGAGTGGCTGACTGTAGACTTGATAAGCGCCGACGAGATGTATAACAATGGCGGCATTGGCGACGTCGACGAGCCAGAAGGGATTGTAGAAACCGAAGCCTGTGAGCAGATTCCCCGGCGCTGAATCGCCGAAGGCGGCGTAGCCCATGCATCCGCAGAGCATGTAGAACACAGTCGTACTGACCACTCCCATTAACGTTGCTCGCTTCATGGTTTTGTTCTCAGCGGGAGGAGATCGAATGGTGTCCTGGATTTCGATGAGAATTATGGAGTACGAGTACGCGAAGGCGATGTCTCCCAGCGCTGAAAATGTTCTCCAGATCTTGTCTGTTGCTGTCATTCCTGAACCCACGGGAGTCCCCATCATGCTCCCTCTCCACTGCCCAGTTGCTGCATATATGTATTTCGTTTCACACATCATTCACATTCTTAAACATTGCACACACAAATGAATTACTGTATGTTATGTTATGAAAGTAATTACCTGTGACTTTGGCTATGCCCAGAGTGAGGCCGATGGAGGAGTAGGTGAATGACATGAGTGCGGCCACGATGGAGAGCCACCACAGTTGATCG
Organism: Gnetum montanum; assembly: GCA_015680685.1. Taxonomy (NCBI): domain Eukaryota; kingdom Viridiplantae; phylum Streptophyta; class Gnetopsida; order Gnetales; family Gnetaceae; genus Gnetum; species Gnetum montanum. The sequence goes on along the minus strand of MNCI01019413.1, from coordinate 1,387,046 downwards.
AATCCCGGAATCTGCGACAGAACAATCTCGACCACCCCAAATGCAATCATGTATGGGTTGTTGGATGGCTCGCATACTGCCTTGTGTCCCTTCCAGCGGTAGCAATTTGATCTCTCGATGGCTCTGCACAGCGCAACAATTCATTCAAAATTCACTCATGCTAGATCAGATCGTTTCCAAACTCTGAAATCGGAATTAAATAATTCACAATAATACTCCATGAAAAAGACATCTACTCACGCCATGCTGATTGAGGCTGCTATGGTGTACCCCACTGCAACGCCGAAAAGATTAAAGTACTGTGCCAAGCCGCAGATCCATACTTGAGCCCCATCTGCACAAATGATAAGCAATTAAATAGTCCATAAATGTGTCGGATTTTTACTTTTTCTGAGACTCATACTGAACGAGAATTGAAACATACTACAGATACCACCTCGAAAGCACCTTCCAGACACCATATCGAATACAAGGATATCAACTACTGTAGGGTGTAAAGTAACTAATTTAGATATTTGCAGTTTTCTACTACTGTTCACGTCTGGAATATGTGAATACAATTCTATGTGATAGCTAAAAGGAAACACTGCCAGCGTTGAAAAAGAAATTGAAGTTGTTCTTGAATGATACGTTAAAAGGTTGTGATTTGTTCCAAGTAATTTTCTCACTGGTGTTTCTAAAACTCATAACATAGGTATGTTATTTCAGTGTTCAATAGATCCAGAGATCTACCGAATCAGTTTCAATTTCAAAAGATTGCGAGCAGACAGCAGACAATGAAAAAGATACACACTCCTAGGAAGTTACTTCTACTAGTACGCCTCAGGCTGTAGCCCACAACTGAACCCAGTTTCTTCTCCAAAGAAAACAAAAAGCCATGGTACAATCAATTGCAATTTGAGTTTTGACTATCACAGTAAATGAATGAATGTAAAAAGTTTACTTCCATGACAGATTGAGTACAAAGTAACTTACCGAGATTGGCTCTGACGGCGTCCATGTAAGTGTAGTTACGTTTACCAGAGACGGAAGATCTGTAACAGTCGGCCAAGAGACTTGAAGTGTAGTAAGTTACAAAGGAGAAGGCCAACATGGCTGCTGGCCCTGCAATCCATCCCAGCTGAGCAATTGCCCATGCCAGTGACAGAACCCCTGATCCTATCACTGCTGTTATTATGTGAGCGCTTGCAGTCCATACAGTACCTGCAGCAACCATGGAAATGTTTCATGAACTCAAGCATCAAACTCTATGTTATTAATCTAGAATCAGAAACTGTCTGGCCTGAAAAACCAGGTTTACAGATTCATTTGAATAAAAGAAATCTGTAAAATGAGAACCAGTGAAGAAACAGACACCAAATTCAAGCAATTCATATAATTAACCTTGACGTCTGGGACGCCCATCGTCATCCAAATTAAGCCAACCCTTCTCTTGCGCATCCACAGCGTCAGCCATTCTACCCCAATTCTTGGCCTTGAGCTCTTCAAAACTTGCAGAGATCACAGCCAAGACTGAACTCACAGGCTGTACTGCCTGTATGTATGAAACAGGCAAACACCTATGCTCTGATTATACCTTCAGCCTCTCTTCTTCTGCCCATTTATATAGCGCTCTCTGAGAACCTGTAAAGATCTTCCTAGTAACTACAGAGTGAAAACGTGTATGGCAAAGATTCTTATGAGTCTTATTATTTTAAGGATTCCCAAAGGCCAAAAGAAACGTATCATCATGATTTATGAGACCAGAGTACATTTAATAAGCATTCCCATGGAAGGAAGGCCTCTGCTTCAAAGAAAAACAACGGTCCCACAGCAGGACGGAGCCCGCAGGAAAAAGTTTCGTGCTTCCACTACGCGCACACAGTTGCAGGGCGGCTTTTGCTCTTTGATCACAGTTTAGTTATCTGTAAATCCATGGGTTTTAGGTTCAGGACTGTTAGAGAAGAATCTTAGTACCTTCAGATACCGTTTGTGTTTTTTGTTTTTACACAAAGTTATCACTATAAAAGAGAATAGGCCTTCATTCAAGTGCTAATCCTCTCCAAAACCCTACTCTGTAGGATGAACACTGATCCGCATAAGCATTGAACCTCCTGTAATGATAAACACAAACATTATCACTAAATGATTAGAGGGTACCAGGACAGTGATGCGTTGTGCTAAGCTCAGAATTTAGGATTTTGGCACATGGGTAGTGATTTCTTTGGATTTTAGTTCTGGTTCTGTGTTGGATGCATGTGAAATGGTACAGAATAAAGGAAATTTTAGTGCTCTTGCTTATTGTTGGTCTCTATTTATGGTTCCTGTTTTCCTGTAGTCTATCCTGGTCTGTTCGTGACATCAAAACACCAACAGATGCTCCTCAATGTTTTTCCCTGAGAAACAAGTTTCATCTCTTTGCTTTTGTCCTTCTCTACGAGATCCAATTCTTCTCTTTTTGGTCTGCCTTTGTGTATGCCAAGGGTGTGGCGTTGTAGTACTGCATGTGAGCATGGTCAAAAATATAGCAAAAATATGCCTTAAAATTTGATATCAGGTAGACAGCAAACGTCAAGATATGAAAAATAAAGCCCTCCCACTAGGGAATCAGAATCTACCGTCTCTAAAGTAAATATGCTACTTGGCCAAGTTCTGAATGGATGCTGCCTGTTTCATGGAATTCAGTTCTGTTGACAGTCATCTTTGGTTTTATTTATCCAGTAAACTGGAACTAAATTCATGATTCTGTTCAGAAAAGGATCCAGAAGGATCAATTTGGCAGAAGTACCGTACAATAATCCAGTTAATTTCATCTCTTTCAATAATCCAATCAATAATCCAGTTAATTTCATCTCTTTCAATGTCATGCCCCAAGGCCAAGGCAGCAACTTCCAAGAATGCATTATTCTATAAAACTTGTTATTGTTATGCCTCTAAGAAAGTCATAATGAACTATTCTCACTAAAGACCCAAAAAATCTGTCTGATTTTTCCTACAACAAAAGTAACATGATCCCCAATCCCAACTGCCATACTACAGTTACAGGACATCTTATCAATTTTAGATTACTGCTTTTTTAAAATCCTGTGATATCTCTGCAGTTTCTTACTTTTATTAACATACTGATGGGTTTGATCTCAAGGAAGATATGAAATATCCTCTTACCATTCGTTTCCAATTCGGTTTCAGAAAAAGGCTTACTATAAAGGCATGAACTATGAAGCTTCATGCAATATTATGTGCCTGATACCCCTAAACATATATTTAAAATGGCAATATAATACCCTTCAATATTTACAAGTAGAAGAGATTGAATGGTCCTAAATAAAGGAGAAACATATCTACCAGATGGATAAAACCATGCCATAGATGACATGGATGATGATCCGTAATCTGCTCTGTTCATTTGGTTTTGGCTCTAAGATTTTGTATTAGACTCTCCAACAACAACAAATTAAACCAGCAAGCATCCCTACAACGCTGTTCGATTGATACCACATTTTAAAAAGTTATTACAATTTTAAAAACCAAAGTATAAACCTTTGCTTTTCAGCGTGGTCCTAATCACCTTCATCTCTCTCATTCAGCATTCAAAGATTCCTAACCAAGATAAAATACCTTCATGATAACTTTGACCAGGTCTAGATACATTCCATCCATCCAATTTTTCTGTACGCCAAAAGGCTGATAAAGGAATACCATAATTCAACTTCAAAGAAGCATGAAGCATTCATTTATAATGTAATTAAATACCGAAAAGTAAAATTCCCTATTTTTTGCAGAGATTCATTAATTTAATATCATTCTTGTGACAGCCTGGACAGCCATTCTTTTTGTTGGCAAACACAACTAGATTCAAGTCTTGGAAAGAATCCATCGCCGTCCAATTTTGTGGCCGAGAATGAGAGGATTCAATGCTGCTTTTTCTTTAATTTGAAAGGGTTAAAGCTTACCCTTCATTATTTTTCGCTGCTTTCGTACCAGTATGCTTTCAGCCAATAATAAACTGCTCACATAGATTCTACTTTGATGTTCCCTGCCTTTTGGTTGGGCAATAGAAGGTAAGAAATAACTTTGGAATCTAACGTATCCATAAAGCATATAATTTAATGTGGATGTGAGTTCTCTCTAGGCTTTTCAAGTGTCTATACTATTTTGTTTTGCCTTTGTCTTTTGACATCTCTGAGAGCTCTTTAGGGAATCTCAAAAGGTACGAATGAACGATATGCTCTTTGCTGGCAGTGATTTAATTATCTTTTACTAAGACCATCTTGGATTTGTCAGGTTACACGAATATAAAATTTTCTTTTTTAAAATTTGTTCATTGCAATTAAACCTGTCACCTCCCTAATGCCTCTGAACTCTATCCTTAGGCCTTATTGTTACTGTTTAGTTTCAAAGCATGAAGTAGAAAAAGGACTCACAAAGGCTAAGACCATGATATTAATAATAATGATTAAGCTAAGATTCTTTGTATTAACCCCGACTTATACCTTCAAAATCATAGTATTTAATGTCACAAAGGCGTTCCATTAATGACAATGAAAAAAGGCTAAAACATTGTATACTCATTTATTTTTAAATGAATTTAAGAGAAAGGCCTTGATTTTTTATCAAACCCAACATCACAGAAACGAGTTTTTTTAATCTCAGGCACTCATTAAAATGGTCAATGAGTTTAACAAAAGCTTTTACTACAAAAGACAGTAATAACATTGATCAGTTATTCCCATCTGTATACAGTTTGCACAACTCTTGGAAATTCTGCCAGTCTATTTACTAGCAAAGGAAGTCTGAATCATAGGCTAAAAGACAAAAACCATGGGTAATTTTGGTGAACGTCTAGGAGCAGAAATTTTGATTACTTTTAAAGAATTACAATAAATTAAAAGTAACTTATTCAAGTAATAAAACTGTGTTGGTAAATCTACAAAGCAGGAAGGTAGAAAAAATGCATACAGTTTTGTCTATAAATATTACAAGGACGTGGGAGAAAGATGGGTAGTCGGAAAATAGTACGACTATCCTTTTCCATATAATATATAAATATTAGCTAAACAGAAATTCGTTAAGTTGTGGAAATTGATTTCTTCTCTGCAAAAGTATTGTTGGTTGTAAATAAGAAAATCTACAGGTAGAAAAAGTTGATTTTGTACCCCACCTTCCATTTTTATTTCCCTGTTAACTGGAAGCAGGTGTTCGTTATTGTTACGGAACGTCCAAATGCAAAAAAGTTATGTCCAAGTTCAGAGAAATTTTTGAAACATGATTCAAGAATCAATCTGGACATTCCAAAATAGATATTCACTTTTCTCACTGCTTTCACTAATACGCCAGCCTTGTGTGTGGGTAGTTAACAGTCATGATTTCTAGGAAGATCGCATGTACCGAAAATCAACAACATAACAAAAAACAAATCGAAGTGAGCTTGCCTGATAATACGAGCACATGCATGAACCAAGCATAAGTAGAGATTTTCAATTTTTTAATGCACGCATGCAAGTTCATGTTTTCATCTATTCAATAATTACAGGAAGAATCTTGCAAAAAGGAAGTTTGTCCACCCTGTCCCTCACTTTATGGAAAGCTCATGAATGCTGAGCAAACTTTTCTAAGTCAAAACATGTAAGCTTCTTGTGCTGTTTTTTTTGTTTTATGTAATGGCTTTTGGACAATAAAATATTGGCACCAGAAAATTGTGGGGAGCCATGATAGACAAGTGTGTGGAAGCAATTTTGAGGTTAGTCTGGTGGAAAATGAAGGCTGATTAGTGGGTTCGCACGTCCAGTAATGCAATCATTTCGTTCCAGACCTACTAAATGTCGGTACAAAGTTTTCTATCTTTGACACTCAAAGCTTTTGGTTGTTGGCTTTAAAGGTTTAACCCATCGCTTTCATATGTTGGATTCTCTCCCATTCATTTCAAAGATTCATGTACCTACTTAATCACCATTTGCACTTGTAGTTAAGGCGTCCCAGAACTTTCATTTTGATAGTCATGTGCATCGGAAAAAAAAATGGCGCCTCCGAGTATCAAAGTTTGGCAAAATCACATTAAAAGTTATAGTCATTCATGATTTTTACTATGACTTTAGTGGTTACTCATTTATAGTGGAGAGAGTACTCATAAGTGACAAAAAATCCATTACAATTGCTCCAACCCTATAAATATAATAATGTTGATATTGAAGGTGTTTGTAGTGGATCTATAGTACATGTGTTTTCCTAACTGCTTATGGTGATTTCAAACAAGACAACCCATGAGATAACTATTTATTTTGGTGATGGAGAAGACAAGCTTTTCATCTTCTTCACTATTACTTCCATGACATAATTGTTGAATTCAAGAGACCCTTCATAACCGGCTTCTTTGCGAAATGCATACGTTGTATTCTAGAACTCTAAGATTGAACTAGTGTGATCTAGCTTCTAGAGGGTATTCTAAATTCTTTGGTGTAGGTCCTTAAACAAAAATTCTTCCTTTTTGAATTTGAGTCAACGAAACAATGTGACAAGATCCTTCAAGTAGATTTCTAGCATTAAAGTTATTTGTATTTGGTTTTACGTTCTTGGTATTTATCATTTAATCCTGAAATTGCTTCCAAAAATGTTATATTTATCTATAGTGAATTTTTGGATCTACCCTTTTTCTTCAATTACTTGTTGCATAAGTTTGTAAGTTCCCTAGGTCATGTTCAAGCCCATAGTTTTCAATTTGGATTCGATATATCTAATCAATAACTCTATCAAATCGGTATATGGGAATAATTATAAAAATTCAGCCATTATTTGTATTTTAAGTACTATTTATATATAATAGATATTTAAAACATATAATAATAAAACTTACCAAATTTATATAGTGATTCTTGATTTTCATATATAATGAAAGCTTAAAATAGAGATCTTCATATATAATGAAAGTTTAAAATAGGGTTTTGCTTAAAAAACAAAAAATGCACGTCTAAACATGCAAGAAGACAAAAATTTAAATTCCAAACCCACAATGCACTTACCTTAATCTTCTTCGTCTAGATAACCTTTGGTCATTCTAAAACATGAAAAATAAAAAATTCAAAAAGATGCAAGTAAGAAATAAAACTTCTATCTTAAGCTAGATTATGATTTGGGAGGAACTGTAGATTCAAATGCAAAATAATGATTTTGAATTTGCCAATATTCAAAATTATTAGGTAGACTGTAAACCTACCAATATTCACATTTATTCGTGCCAATATTCACATTTATTCATTGAAAATTCACCAAATACATTTATGCAATGAATATTTGCAAAATTGGCCAATTTTCGCCAAAGTTTAAAACACTAATCAAGCCCTAGAGTTCATCAATAGCTTTTGAAAGAATGCCATTCAAAGAGTCCTTATTAACATTGACCTTCCCAAACTCTAGCCTAAAGAAATTAAGTTTGAGGTTATAGGTAAAAAGTGGATCATAAAAGTTATATACTTTATGATTCTTGATTATTATTATTATTATTATTATCATTACCATCTATAAAAGGGTAATGATCAAGGGGAAATAAGATAACTTATATAATACCTAAACATTTATTAATCAATTAAGAGATCAAATTAATCAAATTCATAAGGGTGTCCTTGCTTATTTTATTTCTTATTTTAAGATAAGAATAGCTATCTAAGTTGATTCTCCTAAGGTACTACTCTTATGGCTTCGATAACTACCTCCACCAAAAATATGTCCAGGCAATATAATGATGAGAAAAATAAAAGATAGAATAAAATTTATTTCAATAATTTCATACAAGTTCATGCCTTCAAAAGACATACAAAGCACAAGATGAACAAAAAAGAGAAACCTCTTGCAAGGAAGAAACATTCTCATGTGATACAATTAATTATTAATTTCAATACATGCTCCTTTCATCCTTCCTAGAAGTTTAAGGTCCTACCATACCTATTTTGTCGCATCCCCATCTACAAAAACTTTCTAAATTTAAATTAGAGAATCTAAATTCTATTATTATTTCACCACCCCTGCATTGTTAGCTAAACACCAGCCCACAATCACTTTCAACTCCTCGAAATAATAAAATATTCCAAATTATTTTTTTAAAATATTCCAAATTAGTTTTTTAATACCTTACATTGTTTGCAAGCATGACCCATACCCCACTTCATTAGAAGATGGGGGTTATAACAATTTTCAGTCATCCGTATGAATCCAAAGTTCAAAATGGCTACGCTGAACCCGTTCATTTCATCAAGCTACTTTAATAGCTTAACCATGTTAGCCAACTTAATAGTTCAAAGTTGGTCTTTTATTACCTTGACATTGTTTGCAAGCATAAGCCATACCCCGCTTCATTAGAAGATGTGGCTTATACCAGTTCAGTCATCCGTATGAATCCAAAGTTCAAAATGCCTATGCTGAACCCGTTCATTTCATCAAGCTACCTTAATAGCTTAACCATGTTAAGATAAACGCACCAAAAACCTAGAGCTTCTATTGTAACAAACTAATTGTGAATTTCCTTGCACCGCATCAACAATTCTATCATGAAATGGTCGAAAATATAAATCTCAAACATGTTGAGTCTCATTGCATTTGATAATTAAAATTTTTCCGAGTAATGTATTAAGCAGCACTTGATAAAAACGAAAAGGAATCAGAACCCACCCAATCATGACAATAAAACGTATTCTATTGTAACAAAAACCTAAGAGCTTCTATTGTAACAAACTAATTGTGAACTTCCATGCACAGCATCAAGAATTCTATCATGAAATGGACGAAAATATAAATCTCAAGCATGGAAGTCTCATTACATTTGATAATTAAAATTTTTCCGACTAAATGTATTAAGCAGCACTTGGGGAAAACGAAAACGAATCAGAACCCACCCAATCATGACAAAACGTATTCTAACAGGGCCAGCCTTCCTACTTTGAACCTAAAATAGAACCAACAAACAAAGCTTGCAAAAATTGTATGGTACACCCAAAGCATTTAATTCAAACATATGATGCAAGCTTAAGCTCACAGCTGGTGGAGGAAGAAAATTATATTTCAAATTATTTATAAAATTTATATCACAAAAACCAAAGTTTAAAAACTCATTCAAAAATTGATTTATGATCACACAGTTTTATAACAATGACCAATTTATTGCAGATACATGTAACGAACGCTACAGTGCTTGTAACGTTTTACAGTCGGCACAGGTCCACGGGGGTCTAGAATACAGCTCGTTTTCTATGTGCCCTTCCTACGGTATAACATGTAAACTGCCAAACAATTTTTATTGAGCAAGTATAAAGAATATAATAGGTCAAAGAATACAGGAGACATGAAAGATGACTCAAAAAAACCCTTTTTTTTCGGCTACCCATCAAAAATTGACACATTGGCAGCATAATGTTATAAATGCCAATTATATCCAATCCTAGTATAATGCTGCTTCAGATTACCAGTTGTTCAGCACCGAGTTTAGGCTTCTTTCCAAGTAGTGATATTCTGTATGAATAAATCTTTTAGATCTCTCCGAACCAGGCATAAGAAGCCATTCATCATACAACTCTTTGACCCGGGAATTTTCAAAAGGGTCAGCTACTTTAACCTAATAATACAATGGACAATGGTTAAATTTACAACTCAAGTTCCAAGAAAAACAATCAGGACTAAATTTATTGCTTCTTAATCGAACTCTGTAATACTTAGTAACCTACAATATTCCGATAGAAATACAATTCAAACAGTTGCATTATAAAGAGTTGAATACCAGACTAAACAAAGACATTGCCATCATCAAATTACTCCATAATAAACCTAACAACAGTATAATATCATTTCAATCAGGGATGAGTCAAGCCATCATACCAAAAAGTGAAATATAAAATCTAAAAACAAACCAGAACATCCATATAATTCCATGCATTAAAATGGTAATGGCTTCGTGATGCAAATTGGGAGAAAAAAAGCCAGCACACAATATAGGGGAAAGACGAAATTTAATAAGCATCAAAGCTAAGGATGTAGCTCAGTGGTGCCAAGTGATGCCAAGAAAACTACAAACGCACAACTCTATATATAGGCTGAGCAAGCCATGAATGCCCTTTCAGAGAAAATCACCGTGAACACCAAATATTCAATGCAACGATCTACCTATTATGTAACACAACCAAGACTCTACATGCAAACAGATTGTCAAACCCTTTTTGAAGAAACTCGAGAATGAAATATAACAAAATAAAACGTTAAAAGTCAGACTTCTTCGAAGAATAGAATTTTCACCGAAGAGAAAATCTGCTAGACCATAAAGTAAAATGTCGATAAAGAAAGATGGAAGAGGGAATGAGTGATAGGTGCTCTATGTTGATCATCCAAAATCGAACACAAGGGCATGTAATTCGCTGTTACTAGTGATGGATAGGTGGTATGCAAAAATAGGTGCAGAAAACATTACTGATACCAGTGATGGATAGGTGGTACGCAAAAATAGGTGCAGAAAGCATTACTCGTGCAAGCCAAGAAAGACGGATGGTTTTTTTAATCGCCAATTTTCCAGTTTTCTTCAGGAACACAGGTTGCAAAATATCTTGTGAACTTCAATAGGATGCACCTGACCCACCCAGTCCTGGAACTTAGTCTTCAACATTCTAAACATGAAGGTCATTTGCAATGGCTAAAAGAGACGCAGAAATAGTATAACATTGGTAATAACAAAGCCGCTGTTGATGTATGCAAATAAAATTTGCTATAATGGCATTTTCTATTTTTCAATTTGCTATAAACATGAAGGTCAATTGCAATGGCCAAAGGGGATGCAGAAATAGTATAAGAACGTTGGGAATAACAAAGCCGCTGTTCATGTATGCAAATAAAATTTGCTATAATGGCATTTTCTGATTTTCAGTGCCGAAATATTGGGAATCACAAAAACAGTTCCACGATCATCACTTGAACCAAATTCTCTCTATTAGGATAAATTTGTGAAGCCAGCTTTGGTAAGCAGCAATGTGCCAATCTCTAGGCTTATTGCTGGTTTTAGAAACATTGGATATAATATCAGAGACAATTAATTTTTTTCATGATAATTCAGGCATTTAAAATGCAACCATAGCATTGATATCTGAAAAACAAGATATAAAAGTCTGTTAACAGTAGAATCAAAGCTACAATTGAACTTCGTGTATTTTAAACAGTTAAATAAAAAGACATGAACAACAACACAAGTTAACTAAAAAAACAACAAATAAAATGAATAAACATAGTATAGAATGAACAGTCAGGTTTTAAGAAGTAGAACTGTTGCATTAGCAAGAGTGTTAAGAAGCTTGAATCAAAAATAGAAAAATGTATACCTCATTTAGATATGAATTTTCTAATGACTGGATAAGCTCCCTCCCACTTTGTCCGTTCGTTGGCTTTATTTGACCACCACCATTCAAGCAACCTGTCAACCATCTTCAAACGGATAACATTAACAAAGATGATCTAGACAAGCAGCCATTCTCAGAACAAATTCTTGCTGGCACGAAAGAAACCAAGTTTAAAAAAGAACCTGCAGGACAAGCCATAACTTCCACATAATGGTATTCACATTTTCCTGACTTAATTTTCCTAACAATATTCTGAAGATTTCTAAAACCATAACAAAGTGCAAACTTCAGCACAGTTTCTCCATTTACCTGTTGCAAGCGTACAGTCAGAACATACAACATTTATTCTATTAAAAACCAAAACAAAAAAAAAAATCTTTATTTATATGGTAATCACATTAACAACAAGATCTTTCTCTAAAGAGATTTTGACAGCTTAACAACAATATCTTTTTAAAAAAAAAGCTTTTTGACAGCTTAACAACAAGATCATATTATCAAACCTCCAATGTGATTTCTCTGAAGTCTGAATTTCTCAAAACCTTGAAATTCAGGGGTCCATTTATCTCTTTCCCAAACAGGTGTTTTGCAGCATAACAAAATATAGTTTCTGCATATCCACCTGATCCACCACGTACACCAAATAGCTGTCCTTTATCATCAATATTTGTTAATCTGTATGAGACCCACTAAGATCAGCTTCATAGATAAAATACAAAATCAGATGAAAGATATTTCTTATATCATGAAATGACAACTGGAACATCGGTACTTACAATCTATCAATTGGAGCATCTTCAAGAGATCTTAAATCCACATTTTTCATCTGAAAGATATAGCCCTTGTTAGATACATAAAATGTGTTTCATGGAAAGGTAACTGATGCATCTCGTTGAAGAATAAAAACTCGTATTACCCTCAATAGGTCTAAAAGTTCTCCGGAGGTCAACACACAATCAACTTCAGATATTCTTGGTCCAGCAGTTTCTTGACCTGTCTCTCCTTGGCGCTCAACTGCATAGACGAAATCATCCCTTGCTGCTTCTAGTTTCTTGTCATAGCAAGGCATTATAGTAACATGATAAACTTTCTCGGGTCTGTAAAATACAGCAAGCAAGATTAGACCACAAAAATGGAAAAGTTAATATAAAATAACATTAAGTATCTACATCCTGAATGTAAACTTCAATAGTGGAAAACATGTTGATGCAGATTACATATTGCTAACAATATGGCATCATAAATAAACAGTGGTTTTCATCCAGAAGTCATATGAAAGATAAAATCATTGAAACTTGTATTTGCCAGGCATAATCTCCTACTTGAACAATTATGAAGCCAAGTAGAAAGAATTCCTCTTTTGAAAACATGAACCATGGGAGCAACTCTCGAGAATATTTTTGCAACTGTTCATTTATAAGGAAGTTAATTCCTTCTGTACATTTAAGGGACTCCGATACAGATGAAGTGTGATAGTCAACGAACAATTTGCAGTTACAATAATTGAGAGGAACATCCAGGTGAAAAAGCTTATGAAAGTACTGCAGGCTCGTGATATCATTCATATGTTCCCTAGGAATGAAATGGGTCCTTTGGTAGGGCAAATGCTTAATTTATTCGATATGACGATGCAAAAATGGCAAGTGATCTTGTAACTTAAAAATATTCTATTTGCTGTGGTTCACTCATGCAATAGAAGATCAATACATTGGTTGTCTGGCAAAAAGCAGTGTTTTGCTCTTTATTCTGGAAGCTAAATATTTAGCATTGATAAATGCTGCAATAGTTTCTAGAAAATATAATAAGAAATAGAATTGAGGCAGGATCAATCCTTATTCTGGAAGCTAAATATTTAGCATTGATAAATGCTGCAATAGTTTCTAGAAAATATAATAAGAAATAGAATTGAGGCAGGATCAATCCTATGGTGAAATTGATAAAGATGCAGGAAATAGAATTGAGGCAGGATCGTCAAAATGAAGAAAGGCTAGTAGTGTTCTATGTGATAAAATAATACCAATAAAATTGAAGGAAAAATTTTACAGGACAGCAATCAGGCATGTTATCTTACATGGTGCTTAATGTTGGGTAGTACAAAAGAGGCATGAACAATAAATCAGTGTAGCAGAAATGTGAATGCTTCAATGGACGTTGAATGTTACCAGAAGTTAGAGGAAGACTTGGAGTAGCTTCTATTTCAAATAAGCTATAGAAATGGCAACTTAGATGGTTTGGACATGTGCAAAGAAGATAAGATAATGAGCCTATAAACAAAGGTTCTTACATCACTGTTTCAGGAAAGCCACTGAAAAGGAACTATCAAATCACAAAACTCAATCCCGAGACTAAAAAAATATATTGGAAAAAACAATTGAAGATGATTTGAAGAAACTGCAAATAAACAAAGATCTAGCTCTTCATAGAGGCAAATGGTGGAAAAGAGATCATGCAACCAACCCCACTTTATTGGGACAAGGGTAGGATAATGATGATGATGGAATTCAGAAAAATACAGCCTAAGAAGTGATAATCACAATGACATTCACTTAGAAAAGGATGCTGCATTTCATAATAGGAGGAAATGATATAAGGTACCAGTTCATTTATCAGGACACTTGACTGAAAAAAATCCATGCCAAGACAAATGCAGCTAATTTATTCATGAAACTGATACCTGCAGAAAAAAAATGAAATACTGCACACAAAGATTGAGTGGAAAAAATGTGAGAGTTAAAGAGGAATCTCTGAAACAACCAGACCTAGTTTTACACAGGAGATTGTGTTGGGAAGAACTGTGAAGCCAAGTAGATTTATGTGTTATAATTCATTAAAACATCATTTGTGATTTTATCATAATATATTCATATTGCTATATAGTGAGACATGTCACTTGTGTTATGCAAGTGACATATTTAATTCCGAAGGGTATGCTGAGACATGTGCCACCTGGCAGCATCATAAAAATATACATTCAAGGACAGTGGCACCTTGTAGATAGCTGGCCATTGTAAATCATTGTCAAATCCTTCACCTACCTTAACAGGTTAGTCCATGTTTATGGGATAAAGGCACCAAGATGATATTGTTATATAATATGGTTGGATTGCGTATACTTTCTAAACGCATGTGTAATCATCCTTCTGGTTTTAAAAAAAAATAGTTGAAACTTATTAACAAGGAAATTTTGGAGTGCAACCAAAAATTTCTTGGGATCTTAAGCATCAACCAGAACACCCAATGAGATCCTCTTGGATTTGTGAGATCTTGCGAGTTTCAGAAATTCTTTCTATAGAATTTGTCCATAAAGCAGTGTTGCTCGCTGGAATTAAACCTATGACTTGGGATTTCCAAGTTAAGAGTCTTATCACTAGGCTAACAGCTCCCTACCTTGATTTATGACACTGAAACTGAGTTTTTACTTATGCCCACTGAGGCCTCTTGATTTATAACTTTTTAAGTGGCTTATAGTTGTGCAAGTCGCAATTTTGATTCCAAGGGATATGGTAAGACACATGCCACCTAGGGGTTTGCATTCATCTCTCAAAATGAAAGTTGTAAGTTTGAGTAGCCTTGTAATGGAACCCTTGTATAGTGGGTCATATCTACCCTGTTGTGTGTGGGTAGGGGTTAGGCTACAAGCCCCAAATTTCCTTGTCTTAAATTGTTTTAAAAAAAAATTGTTCAATGACTATTGCTTCACATAGACAGCTGGCCATAGGAAAAAATCATTGTCAAATCCTTCATCCACCTTAACAGAATAGCCCATGTTGTTTAGGTTGCTGGTTTCTAAGACTCGGCTAGTTAAATCCTCCCATTCGGCAGTAGACATCATCTGTCCAATGGGAGGATTGCTTTCCATACCCTGAAAATTTAAATGGTTTCTTTTCTTCCAGATCACAAAATCACATGCATTAACAATGCACTTCTATTCTTATGCATGCATCATGTTCCACCAATCTAAGCCCAGGACGGTAACAACCCTGTAGTCATTTTAGCAATTATAATATGCTGATCCATGGCTGCACAAACTTCTTCCAGGTATGAACAACTGCTGGGTAACACACAAAAATATGATTACCGTGCTTGCATTTTTACAAAAACAATTAAATTTCTGAAAGGCTCCCAAATTTTTTGCTATAAGTTTTTTAAGTGTTGACGAAATTGTTAAGCCCAAATTAGCAGATAAAATCTAGCCATGACTTGCACTATCATGGTGGTGTAACAGACAGGATTTTGAAAGATAATTGTAAATCTCAGCAGAAACAACAAAACAGTCAACGAAACATGTAAACAATAAATGAAACCTGCACCCTGCTACTGTATCTTATAATCTTATCTTCTTCTAAATTTCTTGAAACCAAGCTTTATAGATTTTCACTGTCATAACAATGAATACTGGTTAGCTTGCATTTTCCAGATAAGTAAAAGATTTCCTGTGCAAAGTTTGATCCTACGGCCAAAAATTGGAACTTATCAATACATGTTGTGGACATGCTGTGTGAAAGCATCAGTCCAACTTATTAACCATATTAACAGAGAAGAGTTTTCTGGATCATACAAAGCGTCAATAGATCCATTCTTTTCAGAACAGCTACCTAAGTAGGCATTCTTATCAAACTATAGCAATCTCCCTTCTACTCCAACATGCCCATGGGACTTATTGAACTATCTTTATGAAACGAACAGTTACACTCTCACAACATGTCAACACACAGGAGACTGAGCCCAATGGATCTTATGAACTTCCACAGGCTGTGGGAACAACCAGAACAACATTACATCTTCTGCATATCAATTTAATAAAAATACAGAACAAAGCACCGGCAAACACTAAGCTTCCATGATAATGTTAAATAGACCATGGAGGAAATTGGACATAGCTGCTTAACATTATAAATCCTATAATATTAGACGCCCTTGATATTCTAGTATTCAAAAAGAAACTAAATCAGTGAGCTAAAGAACTTACAGAATGCCCATTTTCTTTGTCATATGATGCTTGATAATTGCACCCATTGTTTGCTGAGGACTTTTCACCGTGCTAACATATGGTAAAATATAGGACCCAAGAGTTTTTTCAGCATAGCATATCCAACCTAAAACATTACACATAGTATGCTTCATCCAGATAAATGGGAAAAGAATACATCACAATACCAAATCCAAGTATAAAAAATGATATTAAAAATTTCTATGTTATCAAATTTTAAAATATCGTCAATATGGTGTGTTTCCACCGTAGAAGAAATTTTATATCTAATGTTAAATTCATATCCTTCTAGCTATGCAACCAGAATAAGTTTTTATCTTAGGAAATATAACGTATCACCTCTTAAGAGATTCTCATCCAGCATTTCGTCGAACACAACAAATCTAGAGGCAAGCTTTCATTTGCCCCTTTAATCTAATTGAAGATATTACCAATAGACATTAAAATAAGGATGTGAAACTGCTAATGCAACTCAAACCTGGAAAGAACTAACAATACAAAACCATTTTAACGTACGTCTCATACATCAGGCAGTTCATCTGCCTTCCAGAATTGAGTAGTTGACTAGTTAAGTATGAAGCAATTAGGCATTCACATCAGCTGTGCCTCGGTTTGGGTTCACCACAAAGATTTGTAAATTTCCTTCTGGACTGCAATCAAGTAACAAGGAGTCTTATGGAAAATGGCATTTTGGCCTTCCCTTATGATGAACTAGGTCTTTTTTCTATGCCCACATATTCTTTCAAAACCACTTTTTTTTTGTTTTAATTTTTTGAAAATTTACTATAAATTGATTCAAAATCAGTTCTTTCATAAAAAGATATTTAAGGAGCAGGACTATGTCCACATTGAAAATTATGGAGATCCTGGGGCATATACCTGTGAGAAAATAGGACAATTTGTAGCAAAAACCATAATGGTTATTTCACAGGTTAAGCATGTGAAGCCTACTATCTTTTCCTGCCCAGAATTGGTCTTCTGTGTTTTTAGGGTCAACTGGATAGTACAATTCTTTATTTTTGACCTAATGCCTGTTTAACGGACTGTGCTGTTTCCCAGGACTATCATCTCAGCGCACATAGGAAAACAACTAAGTTAGAGATCATTCATCTCAAGGAAGAGGCTGACCAAGTTCAGCAGGGCCTTACACGGGATGTTAGAACCTGCACGTTGAATCTGATCAGATTTTCATTTTGACGGATTTGCAAAGGTAAGGAAAAATCATGAAGAGGCAAAATGGTATTGCGCCAGAGCTTATTCTTCACTCACTTCATATATAGTTTGCTGGGTTGGTTGGTTGCCTATGTTACGGTGGGCAAACCTGAAGAATAGTGACTATCAATCTTGCCAATGATTGGCTCAATAGTCGATCAAAACTACCAGGGTTATGCATTGCAGAATTGTTGAAAAGTCTAATGTTCATGCATATGAAATACCCAAAGCAAAGTTGCATAATAGTGTGCCTTCAAATGAGTTGTTCATCATTATGAGAATATATAACTACTGCTTTGAAAAAAAAATTTCAGGCTATTTCAACTCTAGTGCTCTCGCTGCCTAAAAGCCTGGTTTTGGCATATTTGTCTCATTCATAGATGTTACAGCACATAAGAGTACCTGAATTTGTATTCCTAGTACTAT
Organism: Gnetum montanum; assembly: GCA_015680685.1. NCBI lineage: Eukaryota > Viridiplantae > Streptophyta > Gnetopsida > Gnetales > Gnetaceae > Gnetum > Gnetum montanum. The sequence goes on along the minus strand of MNCI01019413.1, from coordinate 1,369,079 downwards.
CAGATGCTGCCTTCAAAGCATAATTTAAAACTGCAGATCACAATCACGATGATTCAACATTGCAGTAAAAAAAAGGTTCCAAATCAAGTCACAATCAGGATCCATGGAAAACAACGTGATCCAGAATTGCAATTCCAATTGCAATCTGCAACAATTCAGCAAATCCATGATTAGATGTGAAAAAGAGGTAAAAATTCACAGCCATTGTGTAATGATAGTCCAAAAGCAAAATACAGTGACCAGTATTACCACCATTCAACACACTCTGCAATGGCATATGTGTTGTTATTCATCCCACTCTCTGATGGCAAGTACTACAAATAGATATGGTAAAATCGTAACTAGCAACTTTCAACATTTTACCTTGCAACCATTTAACAGATAGGCATTCTGTGTAACCATACTTAGTGTCATACTGTGCTCGTATGATGAAATCAGATGTTAACAGTTTTTTCTTTAGCAACCCTTGATACCAAGGAATTTTCCTCTTTTGTCTACATGTCAAAATCTAAAACTGTTTTCTACTCATGTTCATTATGCGCTGGCGACTTTCAACACTTTAACTTTGTAACCATCTAACAAACAGCATACCACAACCATACTTACAGTCATACTGTGCTTGTATGATGAAATCTGATGTTAACAGGTTTTTTTAGCAACCCTGATGCCAAAAGATTTCCTTCTTCTGTCCAAAAAACAGGTTTAAAAACTTAAAACTGTTGTCTTGTAATGTTCATTAAATGCTTGTTTATTAAAAATCATTAAAATCATTATTTTAAACTCTTTCTTAATTAGTTGATATGTCTACGTAAAATCATTTTAATGTGTCTTAAAACATTAAAAAAACACAGATTTTTATTACTATGTATTTTTATTTTTCTTAATAGAAGTGCCTGTTTATGCTAAATATGTTTAAGCTATTTACGTTAAACTGTTTCTCAATTATACAATTCCACGTGATTCCCATCCACGATTCCAAGCAATTCATGCTCTGAAGTATTTTGCATGAAAAGGATCCACATTCTCAAACTATGCTTCAAAGAAAGCCTAAGTACATCTCAAATAACCATAGATGTTGCATTAGTATTTGAAATTGCTTTTTGCTGTTTATGGTACATATACAACCTGTGTTGACATATTTGGCAACTAATTTGTTGGCTAGCTGTTGTGATATGCCATTTCATTTTCCATTCAATTTCAATGATTCCACTTACAAATAAATTGGAATAAGGATCACATGTTGATCATGAGTTTTTTTTTTTTTAAGTATAAATTTCCTTATTGTGCGTTTAAGTATATTTCACTACTGTCTTTGTCAGTCTGATTACTTAACCAGCTGTATTTTTCTGTTAACTGTTCTTAGAAGTCTAGTTAACCCCTTGGCAACCAAGGGCGCACCGCGAGACGGACTTGTTTGCTCAGGCACCGGTGTGGATAAGGGTGTCTAGGATTCCATGGGAGATGTGGAACCTAGGGTTCCTGGAACGGATGGCGGGGTTCTTTGGGGAGTTCATCGTTTTCGATAGGGTCATGCAGTCTATGACGTGGATGGGTTTCGCCCACTTCTGCATGTGGCGAAATCCATCGGCCAAGGACCTCATCCGGGAAATTGTGCTGGAGCTCCCAGGAGGGGAGGAACACCTTCAGGTTGAGTTTGAAAACCAAAAGGTAGAGCCAGGCATGGAACCGGGACTGAAAGCTCAAGAGGGCAGGGGTGGAGGCTGTGCGTGTTGCGGGAAACCCGATCACCAAGAGGCTGACTATCGATTTCAAAGGATCCGGCCAAAGCGAGCGCAAGACCAGGTCCAGGTCCAGCAGCTTGTTGAGGGCAGGGATTGGGTTATGGTGGAACGTAAAGGCCAACCGAACCCGCCACCAAATCGCACAATCTTCCAACGACACAGACTACACCCCCCCCCCCCAACTGGTGGTTTCCTAGGTCATAACCACGTGGAAAGAAATTGAGGCGGTGATGGGAGTCACACCGATATACGAGCCTAACTATGCCGCGTTCCAAGCGAATGAGGAGCTGTGGCTGATGGTGGAGCAGTGCAGCTGGAGCGGCACCCTACAACGGCTGGTCGATGACCTAGACCTTTCAGATGACGCTTTTTTCACTAATTGGCACAACGACCAAACCTACTTTCGGGGTGTAGAGGTCATCATCACTGAAGCTTCGATTGCCAGGTGTCTAGGGGCCTAGGCCAATGGTGAAGTCATTCTACCATCTGCACGAGGGTTACAGGCCTCAGAAATTTTCTTCAACGAGCCAATGCCATGCACGCAGAGCAGACAAGTTCCCAGATCCTCCCTACCCTGAATCTGGGCCCAAGCAGCAGATCTTGTGGACAAATTTTTTGTCCAGTCTAGCAATAGGTCTAAACTCCAAGGCATCCACTTCGCCTTCCTAAAATGCCTTAAAATGAGACTTAGGGTTAACCTGCCATGGTTTTTTCTGGCGGCCTTGCAACAGCAAAGGCGAGGCCACCACTTCGGGCTCATCCTGGCCTTGTGGCGGGGAGTAGCAAGGGCGCAACACCCATCGGGGCTGCAAAATGCCCCCCCCCCCCCCCCAGTGAGGAGGGCCCCCATCTGACCCAGCATCTCTGGCCACCCAAGAGAGTCTGTGGACCCAACTAGCAGTTACATACAAGGAGAAGCCGCAGCCAGCAAGGATGGAGGCCCTCAAACCCCAAGGCGGAACTAGAGGCGGCGTCGCCTGAAACCTCAAGGTGCAACGTAAGTAGGGACGAGGTGTTGCAGCAAGCGGCACAAGAGGCTGCAGCTGCAGCATGCAACACTGAGCACCAGGAGTGGGAGGCAAAGTGGGAGGAAGCTCTCATGCAAGCTCGGGCCGAGATGGAAACCCAATTTCGTGAAAGCAAGTAGGAGAGAATTAGACAACAAACCCTTCTAGCGGATGCAACCCGGGCCCGTCTAGTGGACGAGATGCAAGAGGAGACCACCCGCAAAGAGCACGAGGTGGTTGAAAGGGCCCAGCACGAACAAGAACAAAAGTAGGAAGCACAGAGACAACGCCAGCTAGATCGAGCACACAAACAGAGTGCATGGTCTTGACTTAGGGCAAGACGATGTCCATACCTCATCCTGGGCATCAATTGTGGCTACACATGGGATGAGCTTAGAAGCCACATCCATCAAACCTCGACGGGTTTCCATCCAGATGAGGGGACGTTGACGAAGGACCGAAACTAACGTGAGTCGACCATGCAAGGAATCCAACAAGTTGTCGATTTTGTGGACACGGAACTCCATCATAACACCCTGGACATTCTCCATGCCCTAGAACGACCACACTGTGCCTATCATAGGCTACTGACGAGCCCGTAGCAGATCTACAGTTTTCTGCCCCCCTCCCTAACATGGCTTGGGGCCCGTTTGGTGTCGTTGCTCTACTCATGCGCCCGATCTAACTGGCGATGTCTCTATCCCTCCTCCTGCTCCCGCTCCTGCTGAGCTTGCTCCACCGCCTCATGCTCTCTCCAGGTCGTTTCCTCCTAGATCAATTCTTCCGGCACTTGGGCTTGGATCTCATCCACCAATCGAGCCCAGGCGACAGCTGCTAGCAAGGCTTGCTGCTAGATTATCTCTTGTTCCCGTTCACAAAAATGGGTTTCCAGTTTGATCCGTGCGTGCACGGGGGCTTCATCCCATTTGGCTTCCCATTTGCAGCGCTCCGCATTGCCCGCCGCAGCCACTGCCTCCATAGTCACGCAATGCAGCTCCTCATTGCTTCTTTCTCTGTGCCCTGAAGTTCCAGGTGGGGACAGCTCTGACACCGTCATGGGGTTAGAGACCCTCGATCCCCCATGACAACTCTGTCTCCTGGTATATGTCACCGCGGGTTCAGTCCCCGAAACCCCCGAGCAGGCCAAAGGCAAAGGGCCAAGCAAGGAACCCCCCAAAGGGGGGGGGGGGGGGGGCCGGAGACCCTTGCTCTGCTTGAGGCTCCCCAAGAGGCACACCGCCCCCACTGAAAAAGCAGGATGCCCAGGTAAGTATCCTTGATCATTCTAGATGGAATGTTCAGGGTTTGCACCACTCTACTCTTCATCTGTGCATCCATGTTTAAAAAATGGGCCATTGACTTAGCCTGGTTAATTACCAGCCCAAGCTCATCCGCCATCCACGAGAGCACCACATTGATGCCACATGCTTTTGGGACCCCAACGCGACTAATCAACATTGTGTCATCTGCATAATGCTCAGCCAAACATTCTACCCCTGCTATTTCCAGACCCCCAACACCTACTGCCTTGCAATAAGACTGCAAAAGATCCATAGCAATAATGAAAAGTAATGGTGAGAGCGGATCCCCCTGCCGCAACCCCCTCCCAGGTGAGGAGAGGCCCCATAGTCCCCCCCCCCCCCCAACATCGAAGGAGAAGCCTGCGGATGATTGCAAGTGGATGCAGAGCTAGATAAAACCTGGGTCAAAACCTTTTTTCTGCATGATAGTGGCTAGGGCCTCCCAGTTGAGAGTATCGTACGCTTTAGTTATGTCCAGCTTGAGATAAAGCCCGAGGAATTTCGAGATTCGAAGAGAGTGAAAAACCTCTTGCATCTGCAAGGTCTGGCCTTGTACGAACCCTGTCTGTTGCAATCCCATGTCAATACTATGTTGCGTTAGTTTAGCCCTTGACAGACTCTCACATGGGTGGCCGAGATGACCACCCCCCCCCCCCCCCCCCTCATACAACCAGGCTATAGCCCAAATCCCCTGATGACGGGATCCACCTCCTAGAGCTTACAGGACGTGGTGCTCCCCTTGACCATGTTGACCCACTCACCCAAAGAGGAGGGGTGGGGGGGCCTGGTAGAGCGCTATCCTAGGCACCATTGGTTCAACTAATGAAAATGAGGCATGGAGGATGCCAGTGTCGATGTCATGTACCCGTTGTGGGGAAGGATGGGGGGCAGGCAAGAAACGAGGTGGAGAGTGACGTGGGGAGGGCTGTGGGGATGTCTACAGGGTTGCTTTCAAAGGGGGTGTGGGGTGGGGGTGGAGGTGGAGGTGGGGGGATGGTTGTGATGGTGGCGGTTGTGGTTGTGGCGGCCTCGATCGTCCCTTACACCCCACCGTCACCCAGCCCACATCCTCAACCAACTTACAGGCTTGGTCTTGCTTCAGTTGTGGTCCATCCGCCCGAATCTGACAATCTTCTTCACAGTGGCCGGGTTTCCCACAGCAAGCGCATCCTTTACCCCTGCCCTCTTGGGCACACAGGATCTTCTCCCTAAATGACTCTCCCTCCAGGTTCTCGAACTCAACCCAAAGGTGTTCCTCCCCACCTGGAAGCTCCAGCACTATTTCCCTGATGAGGTCTTTGGAAGAGAGATTTCGCCATACGCAGAAACGAGCAAACCCCATATACTCCATTGTCTGCGTGACCTTGTCAAAAGTAATAAACTTCCCAAAAAACCCTACCAAGCACTCAAGGAATCCCAAGTTCCACATCTCCCATGGAATGCCAAAAATCCATACCCACACCGAGGCACGGGCAAACAAGTCTAGCTCGCAGTGTACCCCCAACCACCAAGGGGTCAGAGCTAACCCCCTAGCGCCATAGAACCATGGCCCCCCCAGAAGAACCGTGTCCCGATCCTGCAGAGTCAACAAAATGAAAAGGAGCAAGTCCTCTGATAAACTCCGAACATCCACCACTTCAACCTCCCAGTTCTCCTTTACCCATCATCAAATCAACTCCATCCGAGGGCGGGCTCCAGAGGACATGAAAAGCCCAATGAAACTCCGCTGCATGGTCCTAACCCCCTTCGTCGGTGGCCCGCTGACGTGGAGGCGCATGGTACCGTCAACGTGGGAGTATTTTTCAATCTTCCCATTAGGTATCTCAAAGTCTTCCCCACCTCGGCCTCCCCTGACCTCAGCATAGTCCATCTCCCCGAGGCTTGCTGATAGCTCCTTGTGACCATGACCTCGGTTCGCCTGCTCTCTGCCGCACACTAGCCCCACAATGTGTTCCTTACACGCATCTCGCTCCTCAACCACTCTGTTTACTTCATCCTCTCCATCTGCTCTGCATGTTCCACGTGGCCTATCTACCTTGTTTGCCACGTTCGCTCTGCCGTCGTTTGCTCCGTCATCATTCGTTCCACTTGTGCTTGCTCCGCTTGTGTTCACTCCGCCGTCATTCGCTGATACATTTTGTTGTTAAAGAGGATGATAGGTTGCTTTGGGATCTTTTTCAAAAAATGCATTTTATTTTAAAGGAATTTTTACTTTTCAATTTATTTTACAAAGAAAAAGCCCTCTTACAGGCATTGACTCCTTCAAATTCTACCCCTACTACTCATGACATTCTAAAAACCTGCTAATCCCCATGTGAAAACTAGCTAATCCATTCTCATGATACACTGAAAACTGCTCCTAACATACTTAAAACCTACTAATCCCCATATTAAACCCTACTAATCCTAGTATCACGAGATGTTGTCAGTTCACTCAACCAGCACTGGCCTCCCTATAGTACATGAGTATCATGTTTTAGGGAGCAACCCATTAATGTTAGCATCCATATCCTGACCCATGTAATGCACAACGTGTACCTAGTAATTCTCATGTTGTCATTTGGTTGGCTACAATATACTCTTGTTTTCATATGACACTTTTATGTGCCAAAATAACATATATGAATATCATTCCACTTATAACCAAAGAATCAATTGGAAAAAGAATGATGGATGGAATTCACAATGGCAACATGATAGATCTCACAATAATGGGCAAAAGCATGAAATGTTGGCAACGTCAAACACAAGGAACCCTAGAGTGTTGCATGCACATTGGAGTTTAGGTTTAACAACCGCCAAAAGCCAGCTGAGAGTTGGAGTGCTGTGAGTATCGTAAGGTTGAATACACTTGATTCACTCCAGGGCAGCTATTGTAGTTTAAGACCAGTCGCTATGTTAGGTTATCTTGCAGCACCTAGGGGGTTGAAACATGGAGACATGTTTTGGACTCTAGAAAGGACCATAGGCTCTCACTTGCATGTACTACCCCAACAAGGTAGGTACCAGAGGTCCCCAACGCCATAATCTTACTATTGAGATCTTGCTACTGACCAGCTCTTTGTGGTGTATTGTTACAGTGCAATGCCTCAAGGGTACATTAGGAAAGCATTTATTCCATTTGTGCACATGTTATTGAATTGGTTTGCAGGTTGTTTGATTGTTGCCTTCCTCCTGCTTTCCTTGGTCATTAGTTGAGGCTGTTAGATGGCAAGAGCTACTGCTGATGTTGCAGGAAGAAGAGGATTTTCAAGGCACACAATTTTACAATCGCTGAGGAGGAGATGCAACAATGTTCCACAAGGTTAGAATTCAGCTAACAGAGGACGCAATTGTGGATTACTTAGGCATACCAAACAACAGAGAACTCATTCTAGCCTTGGCTCGTAGTCTGAACAAGGCAGCCCCCTTCTTCTCAGGCACGGGGGCCCACAGACTTTCAGCGGTCAAGAAACACACTCAAAGTTAACCCCCACTTGGCAACAAGCTGCAGAGCTTATTGATAGGCTTCTTATCCATTCTAGCAATGCCTAGAAGCTACAAGGCACCAATTTTGCTTTCATGTGGTGCATTCAGCTCCAGCATCAAGCCAACCTTCCCATATTTTTTATGGTCATCCTTATGCATACACAGACAGGAAACACTCAAAGCTTATCCTTGCGTTATGGCAAGCAGCAAGGAGAACGCAGATTGCTCTGCAACAGCATCCAAAAGCCACCCAAATTATTTGAGTCTACAGTTGCCTTTAAAGGTATGCAGCTTCTTTTACAAGCTCAGAAACAACCATGCCTGGCAACATTGCTTCACACAAACCTCACCATGAAGGCACTTCAGCAGACAATATGCCTATTATAGAGGACATTCCCACCAGAACTCGTACTGAGTTGGAAGCCACCTTCCAAGAGATGCTAAATCAGTCAAAGAAAACTCTCGAGGATACTCCGAAAGGAAATGGAGACATGCCTAGCACAAGAGTTAAAGCAAAGGGTGCATGAAATTGAAGCCAAGATAAAACAAGAAGTTGCCACCAAGCTGCTTCAGGCTACTGAAGATTTGAAAGTATGCCTAAAGTGGGAAGCTCAGCAATGACGGCACATTGACAAAGAGGAAATGAATAGGAAGCATCAGCAGGAGCAAGCAGAACTGCAAAGCAGGTGGGAAAATGAGCTCAGGGCACAGATCAGGCACACCTCCTTATCCCTTCACCTTAATAAGAAATTCCAACAAGTTGCAGGATTTATGGAGACTAAGGAAGAAAATGCTATTGTAAATTAGATTCATGGGCAGAAAAGCCGCGTTGCATTTGCAAAAATTTGCCGTTTCCGTGATGACCTATTGTTATTGTTTATTTATTAATGGTTTGTGTTGTCAGTGACAGTTTTGTTGTGGATAGTGGCTATGACCGTGGGTACTGGGTCGTCATCTCCGACTGGCTCTTTTGTTGTTTTTAAAATTATTTCAGTTATTTAGGTGGGCATTTTATCTTTAGCATAGCCCCCAATTTTGTCTTGTGTCTTTGCCGCTACAGGGACTCTTCCCTCTGTTCCTGATGTGTTTTTTTCATCTGTAACATAATTCTTCCCAACCGTTTCTCCGAAACAAAAATGAATGCATTTGCAATGTTTATAAAGCATCTAAAAGCAACACCTAACAAGCCAACTTCTTAAGTGGCAAAAGCCAGATATAAACAAACCATGCTGCCAGGTGATAACACAAAAACCCAGATCAAGGCAGAAATGATGCCAACAGGGCAAGTAGGACAGCAGAAAGATCAGATCATAAGAAACATTAAAAAGCACCATCTCAATCCATGGATATGAAAGATCAACTGTATGTATTGAACTGCGTTTGAAACACTTTCTCAATCATTCCACCCAGAGAAAGCACCATGACACAAAATGCTAACAAGATACCAATGCAAAACCCCACATCCACAGCAATGTCACTTCCAAAAGTTAAGAGTTGTTCTACACATAGTTTCGTAATCTTAGGCAAGGTAACCGACCAAAACAAAACACGGACAATAGAAAAGAAAAGATACATTAAACTATTATAATGCCAAATTTTTCTGATTTTCTTACCGAAGATACCAGATATGAGATCATCCCAAATCCTTCAAAAGCAAAAGACAAAATTCTAGCACAGCAATAACCAACCAAGTTGCACCAACCTCTCAAGCCTTGTAGAGAGTCCATCCCAACACTCAAAGTTGCCAAAGCTGGGCTGCCATGCGTTAACTGTGCAACAACTAACATTCATTGAATTCTTGGCACGAAGGACACATTGCAAGCATGAATAATCTTTTGGAACACTAACAAAAAGGGCAAGTTACAGCCGCTCAAGGTGTCTCTCTCTACCCTTCACAAACCATTATCCTACATTCAGTTGATATCAACACACACTCACGCCCGAGGCATATGGATAAGCCACTTTCACAGATCAGCTTCATTTCTCAGCTCGCTACAGTGAAACCATACAAGCTGAGCTGTGGCATGTAGTTACATGATAAAACATAGATATAACCATGCAGTTCTCTACAGTATCACAGTTTCAAATTATTTTAAAACTAGCATGTGAAAATAACTTCTCTTTCTAATGAAATCAAGATACTGATAGCACATATCCCAAGAAAACTAACTATTACTTCTACTGCTCATTTTAAGCTATGGTTTTACCCCCGCTCTCACCTCAGCTATGAAAAGTGGCCATTACAGCTCTCCTTACGAGCTGTGATGGTAGTTACAGCTCAATTTTTATTCCATGTGACTGCAGCATCAGCTGCTGCTCTGCTCTGCCTCAGTTACCATCGAGTTTCATCATTGACCATTCATTTGAATTTTTTTTATTAAAAAGAAGAAAATGGTTTAAACTGTTAATGAAATTGGTTTTAAAAAATTGGATGTGGTATCCAAAGCACATTGGCATGGCATGGTAAATGGCAACAGGAAAAAATTGGACATGCTGTCACAATGGAGGAGTTAAAAGTATGTTTTTGCAATTTTCAGAAATAAAGTAAATACATTATAAAATTCCCTCCCCCACACCCCCAACCCCTTTCCAAGCAAAAACTCGGTCAAAATTTGTCCCTGTATGTACTTTACTGTTTGTATTTAATAGATAACCCGAACTTTCTCCAAAAAAAAAAATCCTTGTAAAAAGCAAATCAATTATCGGTTTGATTGTGGGACTGCAATAAAGGATCATCACCCGGAGCCACAGTACTCATCCTGCTAAGTGAGGTCCTGAGAAGGTTGGTAGATGAGCAAAAGCCTAACAACCTCTTCGAATGTTTTCCTCATCTGAAAATATTACAACTTTCAGAACTAGCATCAGACAGCAATTAAATGGAAAGACATGCCCTGATGTTCCCACAAAAAATATCATATTGGCCACTTGCCACCATTCCATAATCATTTGAATACTGAATGAAGATTCTAGTTTGTCATTTAAAAGCTTAAAAGGTCTACTTTACATCAGTGAATATTGTGACTTGATTGATGTTAGGATTTGGGAAAAATTCATTCTCCTATAGAGACTACCTGAAAAACGCAAATTAGATAAAGCTTAGAAGGTCTACTTCACATCTATTTCAGTTCATCATATGAGCAGTCAAAACAAAACTTAAGATATTTACTTTCAACTGCAAAAGGAATTAGATCAATTGACTTAATATCTTTAAGATAATACTGCTGTAATCAGTACTTTCCAAAATGACGGTAACTAAAATTAGGGTTTCAGGCCTAGCTGCTCCATCCAAGATCTCTCATGTAGCACGTCCAAATTTATGCACAAGTGGACATTTGAACAATTTTGAAGTGTTCTTTGAAGCCATAAAAAGAAATATTAAAAAACACTTGCATAGTGTATTATTTTGGAACTGACTTTTTTGGCTTCCTTCACAATATAAAACCCTACTTCTGAGTGGCAAGGTGACATCCTTTGAACTAGAAATGTTAGGATCATTTTGAACCCTAGAGGGTATTTGAATAGAGTTGAGAAATTTTTTTAAAGCAGCATGAATATATAAACTACTTAACTTAATGTTGTTGACGATTAAGTGCATCACCAAAGCAAAAAGAGAGACACGCAATATTTTTATACATGTTATCGCCTTCCTTCTAATGTTAGGGTCAAAAAGCATATAGGAACATTCTGTTAGCATTACAACATTCTAAGAAGCAAAAGTCCTACTTCTTCATTTCAAATAATTATTACAAAGAAAACAGTTAAAGCAAAGGTTCTCCCCGACTATCTTCACAGGCAAACCACATGAAATGAAGATTAATTAAAAAAATGACACTGAAGTTGGAGGTTCAAAACCCCTTGTAATACTCCACTTGCCTTTCAAACAAATAAAATTAAAAATAAAAGAAATGGAAACTAAAGACGGATAAAGAATTCTCTTAAAGTCTTATTACAAAAGAAATGTAAATGGATTATACAATCACTCAGTCCCAAAAAATTATACCTGGACATGCAGATGCTAGCATTGGAATGGCTGTCTGTTCCTTGTAACGTGAAACAAATTCATTACAGGCTTCTATGAGTGAAAGGTCTCTGCTACAGCTAATATCAAAAACTGCTTTAACACCAAGTGACTTTAGAAATAAAGTAAGCTTCTGGAGCACCTGAAATCATTTTTAAAAAAATCTGAAACCATAACATTTTTTATATAATTAATATAAAAACGGTTAATGGTAGACAACTTAAATTGGAAATAGCCCATTTTATCATCAGTCGACTCAGATATCTGCTCTAAAAAGATAAGAACATCAACAGAATTAGACAAATATCTTAGTGTGCCCTGCCAAGATACAAAACAACTGTCGAAAAATACTAAACGGCAACCAGAAATTCTGCGTGATGTCTACTGGAAGAAAAGAAATAATTAAAAAAATCAACCGCAAGCATGACCAAGTTACCTGTATAGGTGTAAGACCATAGTACGTTGCTAACGAAGCCCGCGACTGTGGAGAAATTGATACAATCACCGAAAATTCTCCTGACGTAATGTGTGAAAGAAACTCAGTAACACTTTGCTGCTCCAGCATCACAGTTTCCGCAGATGTTAAGCAGCCACTACATTAAGTATCAGAGCATGTTAAAACAAACTTGTAAACCGTATAAATAATATCTGAGAATGTTACTGAACACAAAATTTATGTGCATTGCATTTTTAGTAGCATTTATTTACCCAGAAAGTAAAAATTTATCGTGTAAATCAGCAGTCGCTAGAAATTTTTATTCAAAGTAATTTATATTATTCATCAAAATTACAATTCAAAAAATGAAGCAAGTTCACAAAATTAGTTGTAATTAGTCTTGTAACTACGACAGCAATGTTCAAAAGAGAATAATAACTCACACGGGCATGGAGGAGCCTGCAAATTGGTTGTTGTACAAGAAGCTAAAAGATATACAAGAGTAAGGCAGACATGGAAACACAGAATATTAACAAGGTACAAGACTATGTAGGATGATCAAAAACTACAGATCATGTCTTTTAAACAGTAATTCCAAGAGCATGATATACTGTAATCAGTGCTCCCACGTGTATCATTATCCACTTGTGATCGGCAATCAGGAACAAGACAGCCATGCATGCTGGCTAAATCAATGCCACCAAGGCAGAATAAGCTCGCAGACACTAGCAATATCTAAAATTTTGAAAATAGATATTAAAAATCTACTTCTAGGTTGCTGATGAAAGCATAGTCATGGATTGAACCTATCTGACTTTGATAAATCAAGCACAAATCAGCATCATTTTGGTGCCTTTATCCCATCAATATGGGCTGCCTGTTAAGTTAGGGAAAGGATTTCATGATGATGCACTATGGTCAGCTGTCTACGTGATGTCATAGTCCATGAATGTATATTTTTAGTTTTTTATCATGCACCAGGTAGCATGTGTCTCAGCATACCCCTTAGGACTGAACTTGTAACTAGCAGACAATAAGCCACATGCTCTAACCAAGTGAGCTACAACTCAATGACAAATCAAGCATCAGAAAAGCAAATAGCCTAATTGCAAAGTCTAAAAACCTCTAATAACTGCTTTTAAAACCCTTTCCTATAATTTTTGCTTTTTGTTTTATTTTTTAAAATGTTGCACTGTTCTATCCAGGCATCGTATATTAGTTTTCTCAATTCGGTACGTTTGGTTTGCTCAAATAGTGCATTGATAGTTGCTGTTTTCAAAACAGAAACCATAGAAATAAAAACCACGCAGAACGAACATTGGAATGAAAAATAAAATAAAATAAATCGTAACAGAACTAAAGCATCATACTGAAACTCTCAACCACATAGATCTAAGTATCTAAAATTTTGTAAAAAACCAGCCAATAAAATAAGCTTCAATCACATGTATCTTACAGTCTTAGGATGGTGTCAAAAATTCAGGCAATATACTTAGTTTCTAACTTTCAATGATATAATAATGTGTGGCCATCCAATAGACTCTCACAAGCATCACTAGTGGCTGAAAATTCACTTAATGAGGACTGAGGTACAATGGTGCACAAAGTAAAGAAACCGATAATGTTGTGCAATATAACATGTAAAAGTTATTTAATTAAATAATAACCAGATTTTTAAAAACAAGAAAGAACGCATTTTTAATATCGCAACCAATTCCAACAATGATAATGACAACATTGTTAAAATACTTGTGGCTGCCAAATGTGAGCTATTGACATGAAAATTTTGGTTACCAGAGACCAAAAGAAACTTATATTACACCTACTATTAACGTTTGGAAGGGAAAAAGCCTAAGGCACCCTACATACGGTTACATTGAACCTGAAAAAAGTCTCAGTCGCTAGAGAACGAGGCTGCTGTGATAATTTAATGCTATGATAATTCAAATATTAAATAGAATTCTTAAAACAGAATTAACATTAAAAAGAGTATAAGAACATGCCATTAGACAGTTAGTTGGCACTGCCATCCACCAAAAGGTAACGGGTCCAAATCCCATTACCAGCACCCTACAACAGCCTAGAGGTGTTGTTCTACACATATTACTAATTATTGCCTTACCTTCAAAAAAAATTTAAAAAAAGGTTGATGATTCAACTAACTGGTAAGTTTACATCCCTTCCATGATCCCTCTCTACTGTCCCATGCCTCTCTCTTTTACTTGTCCCCTAACTGGTCTCTCTGTTTTAATGATTATCTAATTATATTTAAAAAAATTTTATGAATTCAGCATTTTATTTTATTTGAACCATCATCCTCTTTTTCAATGTGAACTCTGTTTTAAGTATTTTATTTAATATTTGAATTATCATATCATTAAATTATGATAGCAGCCTCATTCTCGAGACTTTTCCCAAGTCCAACATACCCAGAGATGGGGTGTTCTAGGCTTTTTCCCTTCCAAATGTTAATATTAGGTGTAGCATACTTTTTTTATTTTTTTTCTTTTTTTTTTCTTTTTTTGGTGCAGGTCAACTCTAGTCGTGTCCATCTTAAGGTGTAGCATACTTTTTTTTTTCTTTTTTTTTCTTTTTTTTTTGGGTGCATTGCAACACTAGTCGTGCCCATCTTCACTAGTCTAAGGCAGTTCGAGGGAAACAGTTGCATGTGCATACCAATTCCATGTATTTTGTGCTAGTAACAAAAATCATGATGAAAATGTGTTTCCTAATGTCTTAGCATCAACTAAACCTCTTTTTTCTGAAATTTAACACTGAGATGTTAGCCTAGTGGTAACAGTCTTGGCTTGGTAACCCCAGGTCACAAGTTCAATTCCACTGGGCAGCACTGAGTTATAAAATTTTAAAAATTTTCATAAAAGGAATTCTAAAATAGGTCTAATAGATCCAAGGGGTCACAGTGCACATAACCAAGAAATTTCAGTTTAGTTTCATTATTTCAAATCTGCATCATGCATTTTCTCATTTCTGTAACATACATTGTAATTTGTATGTTAAAATCTAAACATATAAGGGAACAATGGTGAAACTTGCTGATTTTTAATTTAAATATCGATTGTGTCAACCTTGAAAAAAATTAAAACAATATATTTAGCATACATTATAAAAGACTTTTAATATAACCCATTTTGCCACAGAGTTGTTCTGGTCATGTTTCTTTGCTTTCTATTTCTGCTAACTATAATTATAAAAAGGAGCTGCATTCATATTAGTGCTTTGATTATAGCTCAAGAGCCTTCCTACAGCTACAGGACCTGTGATGTTCCAATACTAGATATACGCTGCTGAGCATAGGATAAAAGTACCAACGGCCAATTGAAGAAAATGGGACTGTTCACCAACTAACCAATTTCAAATAACAAAAGCTAGTTCTCGTGTTCGAAAAAGTTGGAGGTAAAAAAGACACCCTAGCAGTATTGAGAAAACAGTGTCTTCCAGTTGTAACAAAAATAATGATGGTGGGACTCCTTGATCATTGTAAACAGCTCTTCAGTTGACCCAATAACTATATCATAGTATTGAATTATTGACTAATCCATCAAACCATAGTCTCTGAAGCACCACAACCATTGCAATTAATGATAATATGCATGTATCTGTTGCATAAGATACGGTGAGAAACACATGAGCTCAGTCACTTCACCTGCATGCCAAACAATCATGCAATGTAACTTTCACAGGTTCAACAGATGGAAGACTTGTGCTTAGTGATGACTTATCTTGTGACGCCGGAAATGCATCCTGAAAAGAATAAAATAACGAAACTGTAAGGAGGAAAAGAATCTGAGTTTGTAGTATAAGTAAGAGAAATTTAACAACACAATAAGCACATATTCTTTGTGTTAAAAGTCCATGCATAGATTCTTTCTGTTAACTCAGCTTCTTGTTTGCCCAAGCAATTAATGAGAATGCATCTAAAAGGTGTTATTTATCAAGTTGTCAATAGCAGATACCATAACCAGAGTGTTTTTTTATTATATCCATGTGGACATCCTGTAAAGAATTCTGCATCAGCAATTTTTGTTCATAAAATCTTTTATATTCGAGTATAAATCATTGGAATAGAAACTATAACATGTACAATATGAATCAAAAACCTTATCCATCAGCTACACATCATTGATGAGAACGTTTGAGGGAAAATACTTATCATATTAACTTTGCTCTATGTTAAGCACATACATCAATAATTGCCTGAAAGTATTTAATTTTTTGTCAAAGCAAATCCTCTCAGAAATGCATTCTGCTCTCATTCAGTGCTAGCCTATGTACGCTGCTCATACTAGAAATTATCATTTGATTGAGTTTGGAAGAAAAATTTAGAATAGGGATAAGGTTGAGCTGATCCAGCTATATATTTAAAAAGAAACGGGAAATGATAATATCAATATAAAAGGTTTTAACTTTGTATGTGACATTACAGGCCAAATCAACTATTAAATATTGACATCTCAGCTAAAAACGTGCCAGTGTACCTTATCAGTTAGTTTCTTTCAGAAGGAAATGAGCAAATTAGGATATAGTTTCAGCTGTAAATATTATAATTATAATCACTGTGATATAATATCTTAAATTGTGAAAAGAGGAAACTAAATATAAAAAGAATCTTCCTAATATTTTTACATATTAGGCAACTAGTGCAGATGAAGAGCTAATGCGGTCACAGCCCCCTTTCTTATTCAATCTCTTGGTGGATATAATGAAAAGGGGTGAGCTCTAGTAATTTGGGTGATTCCTATCCTAAAGCAACTCAAGGTAGTGAGGGTAATGCTTGCTCAGATATGACTTGGCAAGTAGAGTAATTCCTTTCCTAAAACCGTAAGTGTGTGGTGTAATTGATATGACTCTTGACTATGGCATATAATGAACTGTACGTTGGGTCTATGGCCATGACAAGTGTGTGTTCATACTAAGGTTGTAGCTGGTACCGCTTTGGTGGGAGGTCATCTCCTTATATGATCACATGATTGCTTGACTAACAACACGATGTGTGTAATGTACTATCATTGTATTATTGTTCTTATATCAAGTTAGGTATACATTTTAACTATGCAAGGATGCTCTCCAGGACATGGATGCATGGATTGGGTATGCTAGGTCTAGTCCACTAGTCTACCCTTGAAAAATCAAGCACTCTTAGGTATGCATAGAGCATGCACTGGGACCTCATCAAAGTCAAAAAGGATGAAAGGCCCAAGCAATGCTCATAGCTTTGAGAGATTTCTTTGGAAAAGCATTAGGTATAAAGAGATTAGATCCAACCCAGGAGATGAGGCCCTCTAAATGGCCAATTGAGACTTCGACTTAGTTTGTGTTATAAGCTCAATCTTTTCTAGTGCAAACTAAGGCATTTCTCGTGAAAAGTGCAAAGTGGTTTGGAGAAAATCCAACTTAATCTTCTAAGCTTGGGCAACAACTAGCATGTTATTGGATTCTTGTTAGAATCTTGTAACTAACAGGTATGTCACCAAGAGAACCACAAGTTTATGTAGAAGAATACAATGATAAGGGACTCACCATCCTTCTCCATGAAGCTTATGCATTTGTGGACACCTAAAATTTTCTTGTAAATAAGATAGCTTGTGTTGTGACACAATATCTCATCCAAGAAATGTAACCTTGATGGATTAGAATCCCTAAGGATGTACGTGATGGAAATTTTTTTCCATAGGTTGAAAGTGATCACACAAATTTGATGATTAGTGGATTGTTCTTGGAGATTGTGATAACATGCTTGAAGTTTCTAGGTAGACAAAAAGGTGAAAGTCCAAATCTCCTTAGAGGTTTTCAAGGAGTAGGCCCATTAAGAGCTGTATAATGGGAAAGGGTGACTAAACCTATTAGTCTTTGAGCAATTTAATGATTATAAAAGGCCATCAAGGGAGTGTGCCAAATATTATAGCTACAAGGATGCACCTGATGAATGTACGAGGTGTAATTAGTTTTATGATGAATTTGTGCTACGATGGAGATAAGGCTAGGCAAGTTGATTACAAATTCCACTTTGTAAATTGTAGAGCTATTACGTTGTGGGTTCTTGAAGTTGGGCCATTAAGGTTGGATTATGATGTTAATGTATTGTTGGACCAGTGGTTGGCTCATTAAAGCTAGGCATGTTGGGTAGAGTGCAAATCCCACTTGATGTATTGACCATTAAATGTTATTAATTTTGATGATGAAAGTCAATGGTCATTGTGCCAAGTAAATTGATATTTGATAAAGATGCACTCAAAACAAAAGAAGAAGAAGAAGGTGTGAAAGCATTCTTTCTATAAGAATGCCATCAAAGAAACAAAAAGAATGAGTGTGAGAGAGAGATAGGTGAGGAACAAAAGTAGGAGTAAGAAAAGGGCTTAGGTGTTCCACAATGTCGAGTAGGAAGGATGAATGTAGAGTGATGCAACATTAGAGCTAGGAACCAAGACCTTTGCAATGTCAGTGACTCACAACCACAGATTACACTAGAACAAAAGAATCTTTACCAAGAAACATGTAGGTAGTATACCAGATCCCTTGGTACAAGAGATCAACTTTATACCCTCATGTTACTACAAGAGAAAGAGATAATGTTCATATTTCAGGTAGACAAAACTCTTTTTATTTGTAATCTCTAGTAATAGGTCAAGTTGATTTCAACATTGATGCCTTATGGTAGAATGCAGTAGTAGTTGGACCTTATTAGATGCAAACAATTCAGATGAATTACAAGGAATTGCAAGGAACTTAGATTCCTCATGTTCCTCTTCATTCAAAAGAGTATGCACTCAATTTACAAGGATGTAACTCTTTTCAATGGAGGGAAGAGTATAAGAAATATGCTCTATTGGTAGATCAAGGGCTACTCCCTCCAAATATGAGAAACAAAAGACACATGTTAATCTACTTGGATTGCATGCTAGACAAAACCATCTTAAATTATTAGAACGATTTGTGAACCTAATTCTATGTACTCATGCATGGATACGTAGGCAAAAGTGACGACAAAGTGCTAGTGCAGTCCCATCCCCCTTTCTTATTCCACTTCTTAGTAGATATGAAGAAGGGGGCAAGCTCTAGTGACTATATGATTCCTATCCTAGAGCAAAACAAGGTAGCAAGGGTGATCCTTGTGTATGACTTTGGTGAGTAGGGTACTTCCATTCCTAAAGTGGATAGCATGTGGCATAATTGATGTGACTCTTGAGTATGACATATAATGAATTCTATGATGGGCCTATGCTTGTCACAAGTGTGTGTTCATACTAAAGTTGTGGCTGCTCCTACTTTGGTGGAAAGTCATCTCATTATGTAAACACTTAATGGCTTGACTAGCGCTACAACATTATTAATGTAGTCATTGTATTTTTATTCTTACATTAAGCTAGGCGTATGTTTTAGTTGCACAAGGATGCTATCTCGGACATGAATTCATGGCTTGGGTATCTAGGCATAGTCCACTATAAGTCTACCCTTCAAAAATTCAGAACTCTTAGGTGGGGTCAAGTAGTGCGTAAGGCCGCACCATTATACTCAAGCTAAACTTACAAATGCTAATATTACATCTTTATAGCTAATTTATTTTCATTATGAAAAAACAATAAAGCACCAAATTCCATTGGTTTCCCTTTGGATTTTATCATAACTATATGAAATATAGGGTACATGAAGTTCAAAAGATGGATGCCTACGGAAGTTGCTTAATTCTATATGGATTACTCTAATTCCTATGAAGCAAAATGTTATATCCATCTCTAACATCAGAATTATAAGTTTTTGCACTATTCTTTACCAAAAATCACAAAGTTAGTAAAACAATTTTGTCAACTTCCTAAAATGTTAAGAAATTGGAAAAGGAGGTGATGAGACGCAAATTGCACAAGCCGCGATATCGCATCCTTGCGATATCGCGTCGTTCCCTGTGATATCGCGTACGCGATATCGCGGTCTGCCGCCAAATCTATAAATAAGAGGCGGCACTCCCCTCATTCCACATCCTAGGCGTAAAGTAGCGAAGCTCTGGTGGATTGATCACCCCAAAGATAGAATATTTTCCATGTGCCCGCAGTAGGAGTCCCCCAAGTGAACAGTTCTTTATTCGAGCAGCTTTGTACCTGAATGCAAGTTGTGTACAGCAATAAAGACGAGCTTTGTGGATAAACCTTGCAGTGCATGGATAGGTTTAATTAATGTTATTTATTGCTTTCCTAGT
>MNCI01019413.1:1296237-1336497 GCA_015680685.1 Gnetum montanum | reverse complement strand
CGTGCACGCTCGTATTCATATGGTTGAATGTAGGGGTACCTCGCCACTCATCAGTGATCAAAAAGACAATATGTAATAGCTTTGTTATTTGTTTATCATAAAAAAGGACTCATTTGCAAAATGCATGTTTAATAAAGTAGGAAAATTATTTTTAATAAATATGATTTGTAGCAAATTATGTTCTTAGTTCTTCTGTATAACATGATATAAAAAATTTGTAGCATATTAAAGAGATAAGGAACAAGAGTGTAACCTTGCGTAACTAAGTGTTCAAGCTTGAAACTCTTAGTAATGCCAACATTTGTAGTCACATGTGCATTAGCATCTACAAAAAGAGTCTCCAACATCTAATATATTTTTCATTAAAACCACATCTATGAAGATAAGCAATAATAATCTATCATTTAATTCTATCATATGCTTTAGCATAATAAAGCTTTTGATGAGCCGCGATATCGTGTACGCGATATCGCATCCGCCACGCAATATCGCATATGTGATATCACATCTTGCCTCATCTTCTATAAACAAGAGGCAATGCCCTTTGTTTAAGAGAGTTAGACTTAGACCCTTAGCCAAATTCTTGCAGTTTTGTTATTCTAGAGTTAGAATTATTTCTGTGTGCCTACAGTAGGAGTCATAGAGTGAACGGATCTTTATTTGAGCAATTTATACCTAAGCACACATTTGTGTATAGCAATAAAGACGAACTTTATGATAAACCTTGCAGCATACAGATTAAGCTAATTAGTAATTAATTATTGTTGAATGTTTAATGCTTTCCTAGTTAATTAATCTCTCTCTCAACCTTCAACCCCCTTAGTTAAATACACTTAGTACGATTGCTTCGAGCATGCTTGTAGCGCTTGGTAACCCAGCAACGATTAGTATTTGGTAATCCCAGCAGTGCTACACTGGTTCAGGATGTGTACAGCAAGTGGGAACGGATACTGGTGTTAGGAACATTCAGAACTTAGTTAATGAATAGTTAGTGTAAGTTAATTACTTAATTCTCTCTCCTTTCCTTTATTAGCAGAAGAAATAAAAGACAAAAAGCTATAAAAATCATATACCTCAAGCTTACTTAACCATACAACTCTGATAATACAAGTAAGTTTGGGAAGACAACGATTGATTAACCCTGAGTGTTCCATTAAGGCGCGTAAGCACTTAGTCCTTGGAGTTCGATTGGATCACATGTGAAATGCTTGTATTCGTATGGTTGAGTGTAGGGGTACCTCGCCACTAATCAGCTTTAGAAAAGCAATGTCTTGATTGGAATCCTAAGCCCACTACATACATTTGAAACTACAACAACATTCTCTAAAATATATCTACTTTTGACAAAGCTAGTTTGCACTAAAATAATTAACTAAGAGATAATTGGCTTCAATCTTCTAGCAAGACATTTAGCCAAATTTTGATAAACAAAAATCAAAAAAGTAATAGGATGTCAATTACCAATGTGAGAAAGGTTACTATCTAATAAAGTCAATTTGTATCAACTACAATATCATAACTTTGATATCATAGCACTAGCTAAGTCATCGTATATGCAATATTGTGGGATACATGCCAACCTATAAATATAGCACTTAGGCACACAAATTCACAATAGATTTCATTCAATAGTAGCAAAACTCTTTTAGTTTGTTTTCATGAATTTAGTCTTAAGTCCTTGGAAGTGTGAATGTCCACAATGTAGTGTGACTTAGTGAATAGAATCTTTATCCAAACATCTTATACTTGGGCACAAGTGTGATCAACAATAAAGATCAAGCTATTTCATACTATTGTAGCATTCTTCTAGTTTCATGTTTTACTTAGCATAATGTTTACAGCTTTCCTAGTTAATGTTTTACTGTTCCATGCACTTCCTATTACTGTTGTTACTAAGTGAAATGAGTATGATTGATCTTGAGCACTTTATTGTAATTGCTTGGTACCCCAGTAGTAGTTATAAAAAGTCCAAGGTGTGTATGGAAGATTAGGAATGGATGCTTATTACCATAGGATAGAATAGATACATTTACTGCTTTTCTTAGAATTAGAAACTATTTTCAGTTTACCATATTTGTTAGAAGAAATAGTCTCTCAACATCAACAAATCATATACCTCATTGTGAGCTAAACCATACATGTAGACTACACTAGCTCCATGTGGGAAGACAATGGTCTCGAACTTAAACCAATTACTAGCATATTTACATTGCCTCATTCACGAATTATGATCTAGTTGCACATGAACACCTGTGACTTGTATGGTTGGGTGTTGGATTACTCCACTGCTCATCATTGATGTCGTTGCTAGGGACAAGTCAATGTATGCCAAGTCATTTATTTCATAAAGTTCGTTGTATTAGAATTCAAAGCTAAAACTCATAACCTAACCAATTAAACATAACTAACTAAACATCTTAAACCACAACATGGCTTCAAACAAGGACACATCATCATCTACCAAGGAGACAAAAAGAAGCAATGACAGAATTAGTGACGAGGAAGAATGAAGTATGCCAATGTAAGCAAGGATCTCATATGCTCATCATGATATTTATTATTCCTATTTCACTTTCATCTTTTATCAATACGGACAACTAAGGTGGAGGGATCTTCAAGGTAACATTGTTCTACCTCCAGAATGCTTAGCACCCATTATGCTTTAGATAACTCTAAGGGGCATGAATCTAAGCAAGGCACTTACCGGTATCATGTGACCAAACGCATGACATGATCCTATCAACCCACTGAGGACCAAGTAAAGAGAGATGCTACCATAGAAGTTAAACATGTCTAGAATAAGGGAAAGAAATTCAACTTTCCTCTTGTTCTAGAAGAGCTTGATGGTGATGCATTCATCGTTGAACAACTCCACCAAAATCATGAAGTCCATTGACAAACACCTATCATTCGATTGGAGGAACTTGTCAAAGTTCAATTGCATTCCATCCTAGCAAAGGCACCTAAGAAGAAGGCTACTAACTCAAAGTATAAGTAAGACTCAAGGGCAAGAGTTTCTACCAACTCCTATAGAGAAGAATACCATAATCATGAAAGGAGGACAAGTTGACATCATTCTCCTACTGCCTCATCTTCATCCTCATGATTATTAGTAGACTCTAATAGGAGGAGGCTAAGGTACCACAACCATGATAAGGAGGAAAGAAGGACTCATGATCACCATAATTATTTCTTGAGGCATTCAAATGAGGAAGATGCAAGTTATGAATAGAGAAGATGTAGGGATCAAAGAGATCATGAAAGGGATGAGCACAAGAGGGGATACTACTACAACCAAGCACATGAACCTGATCATGATGATGAACCCCTAATGACTACTCAAAATATGATTAATATCCAGAAAGCTATATACATTCCAACTAGGCACATGAGAGATAGTTGTATCAAACGACTCGATATGAATAACATGCCAAGATTTGAGGGTGGTTATAATGCTAATCCACAACACCACCTCCAAGCATTCCATGATGCTTGCACCCTACAAAACATTGAAAGTGATTGGCAAGAGTTGAAATTGTTCCCATGAACACTTTTGAAAGAGGTTGAGAGCTAGTAAAGTTCACTTGAACCTGAATCAATTAGAAGGTGGAGCACCATGCTAGAGGTCTTTAATGACAAATATCAAACCTACTCATGAGTGCCCAATTTAAGGACCCAAATCCAAGGATGGAAGCAAGGGACTCATGAAACCTTTAATGCAGGAATGGATAAATAGTATTCACTATTGTATAAATGCCTAGGCCATGGATTCTCACAATGGGAACAATGTACATGGGTTAAGGAACAAGACCAAAGAGACCCTTGGGATTTATGCCTAAGGTCGATTATCTGAAATGATTGCCCATCAAATCTAAAGACTGATTGATCAAGTGGCAAAGGAGGAAGGTGAGTTAAGAAAGAGGGAATTAGTGGAAGAATATAATAGAGACTCATCCATCAAGAAAAGAGATGCATGAGTTTGTGACACTCAAGAGGAAGAAACCTTAGACCAAGTAATTCAAAAGAAGACTCTACCAATTCAGAAAACTGTAACTAATATTGCAGTAAAGGTAGAGAAAATGTGGAACGCAATGGATGAAAAATTTACAACAGCATTGAATATTGTGGAGGAGGGAATAGAGCAAGCCTTTGGAAAAGACAATGATAAGAAAAAGAAGAAATATTTTGGAAGAAAGGGCAAAGTGGCTTCAGTGGTTGAGTGTTCAGACGTTAGCTTCACCGATGAGGAAGGATGTGTTGTGTGTCAGTATGAACATCCCAAGGGATGTTGTCTAGTAATGGCACATTTACAGGAAATAGGGACATATGCACTTAATCCTAAATTTATTAAGAAAAAAATGCCCAGAAGGTTACCTTGTCTTCAATGTAACTATAGGCAAAACTTCCAACCAACATACTATCCTAGTGGAGCTTTGTCACAACCACAAGAGCAACAGTACCAATAGTGGCAACAATCCCAATCATGGGCCATGTCACCACCTTGCCAAAAATATCAATACAGGAAGCCAGATCCATATGGATATTTTGTACAATGTCCAATCTCTCTTGGTAATGCTACTATCCAAACTTCATGATACTACCCAACCGAGTACCACATACCAACATCGCTAAGAATAAATTCAAACTCATACATGCATCCATCAATAGTTAGTTCAAATCAACACTTGAATCCTTTACCACCCTTGCCACCTCTTATCATGCAAGGAGAACTACCATCACAACCTAGGAAATGATTGTTCTTCTGAATGAGTCCTGAAAAGATTCAATGGATGGGAAGCACATCTATTTCTATCCCATCCACATCCAATACTCCTCAACACAACAAGCTTATGTCTTCATCAAATTTAAATGTCACAATTGTCATGCTTACTCAAATGATCACTGATTGAATAAAGTAGGAGCCCTTCCATAAAAGTGAACTGATTCAGGAAGTTCCCTAATTTACCTCTAAATAGCAGGGCAAAAACCATGCAAAGATTTACTTGATTCCATGTCAAGAGTGAACTTGATCTCATAAGACATGTATCAGGCCTAGAATCTCCCATCGCTAAAGAAGAGTAACATCCAGTTAGAGCTTGTAGACCAGTCAATCATAATTCCATTATGATAATTGGATGATGTGATTACAACCATTGAGCTTGTATGACCTCCATCATAGTTATGAAGGACATCCCTACAGGTGAGACCTCCATCCATGCAGTGATGCTACCCCTTGCACCACAGGAATTGAATTCCATGTTCCTAGCATTTCACAATGAAGCAATCAAGGTCAATCCTGAGAGGGACGAGGTCATAACAACTCCTATGTTTATTACCATATGCATTGGGCAATGTAAGATTCGTAGAGTGCACGTCAATGATAGAGCAATAATAAACGTAATACCATACACTGTCTTGAATAAGCTAGGCCTCAGAGATCAAATTAAGCTAATAAAAATCACATGCTTGAAATCCTTCAACAGGTCACAGATCATTAGCAGGGGCATTGTTGCTATAGCTTTTGTAGTACGGGAGCATTTCCCCACCACTGCCGAGTTCATTATCATAGAAGAGATGCTAGGCTTCAACTTGATATTAGGTAGAACTTGGTTGGCCCAATTACAAGATGTCTCCTCTCCAATTCATCAAGAGATCCACCTCCCATATAAAGGTGGTAAAGTTATCATCCATGGTGATAATGCTGCCTCCTTAGCCATCAACAACGTAGACATGGAGCAAGGGTTGGAAGTTGAGTTTTCTGATGATGCATTCACAACAAAGAATGAGACGCGTGAAGCAGATACAACTGAAAGAGTGGTAGAAGCCAGTGACCTCCTAGAGGACACCCTTTGTATAGAATTTCCCTTTGACGTAGCAAGTGAAGGTCAAGGGGATTACTGGATAGTGCAATCAAGATCCTACGTGCCTTCTAACCCATACCAGGTTAGGTAGCAACTATGCGACTAAGGTACCTGCTTAGTTCAAAACGCACTAGATGCTTACCCATTATTCGCTTTGATGCATCTTGTATTTCACACTTTGCTTACGTTGCATTTGTTTCACATTAGATTAGCATTGTAGTATGCCATTTGCATTTAGCTTGATTACTCAAATTACACATTAGTTTGCTTAGTTTACACATTCATCTACTTTTTTTATGCATTTGCTTACTTAGGTTACACTTCCACAATTATTGCTTTAATGCATGAAAAACATCAAAAATGCATAAAAATCATAAAAGCCAAAATCACAAAAATAAAGATAGTAATATGCAGCTCAGAATGGCCTTAAACTATCACCTTATCCCCTTGTTGCAGCCCAAAATGTCCTTAAATTTTTGTTGTGGTTCGAAATGGCCTTAAAATACCATCACAACCCACTATGGCCTTAAACTAGCAACACACAGCCCGACATCGCCAAACACTAGCATTAGCCCTCCCACTATGGCCTCAAATTGGTATGGGGCCCATCAAGGCTTTAAACTAACAATAGACTTGCTATGGCTCGCAATGGCCCAGTATCACTATGGCTTGCAATGGTCCAATATCATTATCATTGCATAACTCTAGGCTATTGTAACACACTTCACCTTATTAATTCATCATGTAGGCATATTAGCATAGGTTACATTATAAGTATACTCATAGCAAATGCAATGAAATCATCATATAGCAATAAAAGTTTGCACATTACACTTAGCAAATAGTCATACATAACAAAATGTGGCATGAATAACAACACATAACCACAACATAGTATGAGTAGCATTACATAGTAGAAATGTAGCAAAAAATTCCATGGAAGGTACATCTAGTCATGCTCAGCCAATAGTAATTGGGGGGTGGAGGTTCTACTTCCTCTACCAAGTCATTGGGGTCTTTAGCATCGCCTGGCACTTGCTACAACCAAAAATAAATATACACCATTAGTAAGCACGCATTACATGTAGCAAGTTAACTTAAAAACACAAAAATCATAAAAAAAACTAATGCAACAAAAACTAAGTTGGGAGGTTCTTGTATTGATGAGCTTTGGAGGTAACTTTCCAAGGTCAACCTCCAAGCGATGGAAGATCTCAGCTTCATAAAGTTTCATATAGTTTTCCTAGTTAAAGTTCATACCCACAAAGGTCTTGTCTTTGTCCATAGAGGTCCATGTGGGTGGCTCCATGGAAAATGTAGTAGAAGAGGCCTCTCCAGAGGGGGTAAGGATCTACCTTAGTAGAGAGTCACTCACAACTGTATGTTGGCTGAGCATGTCATACGCCTACTTCCTGTCGGTGATCTCAAGAAACATCTTGAGGCAACAACATTCAATAGACTCTTCCTTGTACCATTGCAGGTACGTGTCGAACTCTGGCTTCTATTGATGCTTATGATTTTTCTATGTCTGTCCCCACTGGTAAACCTTTGTGCTATAATTCTTCTAGTCCTGGTTCTTTTGAACAAGTAAGTCCATATGGAGTTGCTGCTCTACTAGCTCCTATGTGGTCTCATTCTTACCTCTGAGTGTGCTCCAATTCTGAGCATACTCAATTTCAAAGGTGCACTAGGTGTTGTCTCTCTACAATCTAGTTGCGATGAAGTCATATTTGGATTGAAGATCCTTGATCTTTTCATCCTGGCTAGCCACTTTCTCTCATAATTCATGCATGCATTTCCATAGGATCTCATTCGAGTGCCTGTAGACCCATAATGACTTAGCATAGGAAAGCATGCACTTGTTAGATGTCTCGTACATGTGATGAGACACCTGATCAACCTTAGGAGGAAGGTTAGGCATAGCATCCACCTTTGTTACCTTACTTGGATCCCATCACAACTTAGGATCTATAGGCATATAACAACCAAGCAACCTTAGCCAAAAACTAAGCATTTGAGCACTAAATAGAATACTACAAAGTGCAATAGCATTACACACGTACCTAGCTCTGGGTCTACTTATCGTAAGTAGTCTGCCATGTCCTTGATAATGCCTTCCATAAAAGCAAATGTATCCGGCATGTCTACCCATGGCTCCATGCTATAAGTTGGCATAGGACTACTAGTCAAAACACTTGATGCTGTAATACAACGATGTAATTAGCACATGGCCTAATACAACTCAAAGTATCAGAGTAAATTAGGGCAAACAAATGACAATAAAAGTAGGTTACCTAGTAAGCCCTCAGACATGAGTGCAAGGAGCTCACCTAGTTGCACAACATCTAATAATGTATTAAAATCACCCTTGTTGGGGTGGAGTAACCTCTCTTCTTCTAGCTGTTGGAGGGTCTCCACTACCTCATGGAGCTGATCTTCATGAGCTACCTCCTCCTCAGCCCAAGGAGGGGCTTCCTCCATTGCCACTTCGATTGCTACTCTCAGAGCCCCTTCTTCATTTTTTGCAACTAACACAAAGCATAGTACTATTAAATAATCAACAAAATAGCACAAAAAATAACATAAAAAACATATATACATAAATGCAACTAAGGCATCTAGCATGTACGCATACTAACTTACAACATCCTCATGCAAATTTCATAGCTTGATGGGTATCTTCTTGCTGCTTGGCTTGGTGACCTCAGGGGTAGTCTCCTCTTGAGGTCTTAACCTCTTGAACTTGGCCTTAGATGGTTCCACCATCTCTACTATATATTGATTTGCCTTATGTATGTCCTTGGTGCTAACTGGAGGACCCTTACCTACACTATCACATGAATAATGTCAATGTCCCATAGGAACCTTAGTTATTACTGACAACAACTTATTGATTGCTTCTAGGGGATCTTGCACATGTGTGGTCAAAAACATGTGTTTGACCCATGGCCTAGATAGCTACTCATGGTCTTGTACCACCCATCATCCATCATCTCACATGACCAGAAGCTTTGCAAACCTTCATAGGTATCTTGCAAAGAATGCGAAGTATAAGTGGGACCTCACTTGGAGGTTTGAACTACAACTTAGAAATCTCTAAATGTAGCCTAGTGACTATGTACTTGGACCAATTGAACCTCATACCCTCTAGCAACACCTCTTTCATCAGCTGTGCCTACTTCACCACTAGGATCTTTCCTTGGGAGAGTAGCTTTGGAAAGGCATGAGCACAAAATAGAGGGTAGAGCTCCCACACCTCAAGCACCTACACATCTTTGATTGATATGCCTTTGTGAGATCGAGTGGCCTCCAACTAGTCCTTGATCTCCTCTTAACGATCCACCTCACTATTAGCCTTATTGACAATCGTCAAGCCATTAGCAGGGATGCCAAAGAGATCAGCAAATAAGGCCTTGCTAAGGTCCAGCACTACTTTCACGCTATGCATCCAAGTGATGAACTACCTAACATTGCTACTAAAGGAGTCAATGATGGTGACCATTTTGGCCACCAAGATACTCAGGATAATGGCCAAGAATAGATCCACTAGCCTAGCATGAATAAGTTGAGCCATCAACCCATCAGGCACTTTATGGCATAGCCAGTGTTGTTCACTCTCTACATCCCTGTATTTCATGATGAGGGTGGCCTTTGTATGACCCATGGTGACCACCATCACATTAGTTGAGGTAACTACCACTGCAACACAAAAAAAAAAAAAACAATGTTAGCATCATGCAAGTAAGGTAAACTAAAGGGCATATATATAAGCACATAAGCGAAAGAACATAGATATGCACATGGCACAAATGGAGTGCGAGATGGGGATGGTGCTAGAGATACCTCCTCATTGTTAATCTCACTAGTAGCCCACTCCTCATTTAACCAGCTGTGGGTCTTGCATCGCTCGTATGCCTTCGGGTAACAGGTGATGTAAGTCTCAAGATCGCATCCTAGTTGCTCAATCATAGCTACTCAAACATTTGTGCTAGATGAGAGCACCTCTAAGATAGTCTAAGTTAAGGCTAGAGTATTTGAATCATCATGTAGGCCATCTTCATCAACTCTAAACCTAGGATCAACCATAGAACTGTTAGTAATTTAACACAAACAAATAGCACAAAACACTGGAGAGCCATTTAAGCACTTACTTGCCAACGCAGTAGATAGTTCTAGGTAAGTTCTAGAACAAAGAGCAACAAAAAGGATGTTGCTCTTGTTATAACAAGTAAGCCCTGTCATGAACCATACTCTGGATAGCTAACAAGCACTCTTGGGGCCTTTGCCCAAGCCTCCTACCCTATCAACATTGCCAGCAAGCTCATCTACGACAAACTTCAAAATGTTCCGGTTCACCTTGGGCAACAACATCTTGGTGATAGCACTAGTAGCCTCAACCACCAAGTGTGATCACATGATCACACTAAATTACTACAATAGGTACTCTAGAAACTCTAGAGCTCCTAGTTGGAACCACATCGCCTAACGATTCACCCACATGTTTGGCATAGGCATGTTGGGGATGGGTTTACTCATGCAACACAAGATGCCCATGAGCTCAACTATGATTAGAATGGGCTTTAGCAACATCATGTAGTCATCAAGCAATAGGAAAAACATTAGTATACATGATATACATACAATAAACTACTAATATAAATCAGCAAAATATGGAACTTTGACAATACACCCAAGAGGCCTTGCAGGTGTAGGATGTCTGTTTACTCATTCAACATGCCTAGCATTCACTGGGGTATAGCACACTTTATAGGCTTAACATTATGCATGATTAATGAAATTTTGGCTAACTTTAGACTACCCTAGCTACGATCTAGAGCATGGAGATTGTAGTCCCAAAAATAGACATTTTGGCAAACACTTGGCGATAATTATGCTCTCAACATGTAGAGAGCGTAGTCTCAGTGACGACCATGGAGAGCATAGTTTCCACATAGTGTTGCACCCATTGTGCTTGCCAAGTCCTACTATGGCCCTCTCCCTTCTTTCACCACCATCGCCCGAGGTGCAATCCTAACAACCCCTAGTGTAGGCAAAAAACACCAAGCAAACGCTCAAAACTATTAGAGTGTAGTCCCATTGGGTTGAAACCCCTCACGTGCTAGAGTGAGGTGGCAACCCATAAGAAGGTGGAAGTGATGCATGGTAGGGTTCCCCACGATGATAGGCATAGCCCAAAAAACCTCAAATTGCATTGACAATGCTAATGGCCCTATGCCTGCGGCCTAGAGCATAGTCCATAGGGCTATCTTTGCACAACAAAAAGAAGAAAAAAGGTGGGGGGCGGGGACTCAATGAAGGAGGAGTGCATGTGTACACTCAATTGCATTAAATGGTATCAAGAAAGGCAACAGAAAAAGCATCATCACAACTAGCATTAGTGCTTGATCAGGAAAGGGAACTTAGTCCTCAAGGCCATTCGCGAATCCATGGATAAATTCTAAGCCAACTGGGAAGGACCTTATATGGTCATTAAGGCCTATGACACTAGAGCATTCATGCTTGTTTATTAAGATGGAAATGAGTTTGCTAATCCAATGAACCATTCACACTTGAAGCCATACTATATCTAGCATGTAGCACTACACATCAATGAAGCAAGGTGAGCACTCATCTGCTATGACGTTAAACTCATCTCATGCTTGGGCCGTGACATGAAACTAGCACAATGCATACACTATGACTATAAACTCGTAGTCCATCATGACTTTAAACTAGTAGTCTGCCATGACTCTAAAGTGGCATAACACATCCACTAAGACATTAAACTAGCACAGAGCAGTCTACTAGGACTATAAACTAGCACAACATAGTTTGCTAGGACCTTAAACTGGGTCCAACAGTCCACTAGGACCAAGCCCATGGTCTACCAAAACCTTAAATTGGGTTCGCAATCAATCATTAATAACTTTTTCCATCCTTCTACAAGCGAGTGAGCATACTACAACTATCCTTCTACTCTAAGAGAGTGAGCACACTATAGTTCTAGAATAAAGTGCTACAATCTACACAACCTATGTCACTGATGTGGCCTTTTGCATTTTTTCATCTATAGTCTATTTGCATTTATGTATTGTGTGGTTTTCTTGTCTTCTTAGAGTTATGTTTGTAGGATGAAGCCTTAGGTGGTCATACAAAGGTGCATCTCATTATAGCAACAAGTTGCCACATCTTTCTGATGTGCATGATTGGACTAGCTAAACCTCTCAAGAGTGCATATCCCTATTATCCTATTAGATCCTACTCACATCTACTGCTACATCTTGATACCCTTTCATTCCCTGCAAGATTGCAAACCCTTTTGACGCTCATGTGCTATGACCACATGGCATCCTCTTCAAATCAAGCTTCAAAGCCTAAGGCATACGTAACATAAGTCATCCTATGGGGAGCCTCTATTAACCAATCAAAGCCTAGGTAGATGTAACATAAGTCATCTCTAGGAGGAAACACCTGTCATATAGACATGATGCAATTTTGCCAATGACAAAGTAAAGCCCATCCAATGACATGCAACTCACTTGATGGAAAGCACTTCTAAGCAAGCATCTAGTAATGTGTAGAGCCCAAAGAATGTTCACCCTATACAAAAAAGGTTGGAAAAGCACATCGCCAAGTAATCCAGTAGCAAAGCAATTCCGTAGCTAGCCTAGCATTAAGCCTACATCTTAACTCTCTTACTAGTACTCCGACGAGAGGTTAACGTTTTCAAGGACAAGCCACTTTGGTGCCATGGTCACCACCAGCCGTGATGTCCTCATATCATAACATCCTATTTGTACCTCATCTCCCCTTTTATCCCAAGCAAATTACCTACACCTTTTACTCCCACTTCTTACCTACCATCTAGCATACCACTATCCACAACACTCTTGAGCACAATGTAGTGACATTTGATCACATACTGAAGAGCGATGTTGGTGCTAAGTTTGCTATGGTGTTTTGCTATTCTTTATTGACATCTCTTGGTCCACTCCTCCAAATGTCAACAAAGAGGGGCTAATGAAACACCACCAAATATTGACTACAATGTCTCAACCGCAAATTTTGGCAAAAAGTGGGAATGACGCTTAGCTCCTCTGTAGAGTGCAGTCTCCAAGAGTGTACTCAGTTGGAGGGAAAAATCTTGAAATTTTGCCTAAGTGTTGAGACTACACACTCCCCCAAGCATATGATTCTAGAGCATAGACAATGTAGTCGTGGAGAGTGTAGTCAGTAGAAGACCAATTTTTGCAAATTTTGTTAAGTGTCAAGACTACACTCACCCTTAGTTGGGAGTGATGTTAGCCTCTTGAGGAGTGCATAGTCAACCAAAAATCCATTTTCCGCACAGATTTCATTGACAGTGAGACTACGCTCTCCCCTAGCCCAGAGTGTAGTCACCTTTTAGAAGAGCATAGTCAGCAAGGACAGTCTCTAGCGGCCTCCATGGCGCAATAATGATACTCAGCTTAGCTCCAGAATGTAGTCAACTCATCTTTGGCAAGTGTAGTTAGCAAAATGCTTCTTTTTTATATCCCCTTTTATGTCAAAATTGTAACTACGCTCGACCTTATGCGAAAGCATGGAGAGCGTAGTCTCACAAAGCGTAGTGTTCGAATATCATTTTTTAGGTACCTTGCAATCCTCTCAATGCATACACATACGGTTGGTAGCATAGTCCTGTAGAGTCTAGTAGAGCATAGCAAAGTGCAACACCATCAGCCTTATCGACACACCACATGAATAGTAACTATGTTGAGCGTAGTCCCAGTAGTCCCATCCATCACGTGGTAGCCATTCTGCAGTTCTCGCTAACCCTAACCCTATAAATACTTGCATCTTCGATGCAGTAAGGATTGAACCTCATATATGATGAAGGGAATATTGGTGAACTAGAAAAGAGGCAAAGTTGCATACCACCGTAGACCCCCCTACATTCTAGAAAAACACCACACCCAGTAGTACACCGTAGTAACCAACATGATAGAAGTAAATGCCTTGGCAGGACACTAGTCTTCATGGCTAGACATCCTAAGGACTGTGACTACACTGTCCACCTACACCTGCTATATATTGCATACCCTCTAACCCCTCTTAGTGTTAACTATGCTCAATCCCATTTAGGGTGGCACTTTGCTTCATTCTCTCCATTTCTTTCCATTTTCTACACTTTATTTGCATTTTTTGTCATTTTTACTGTGTAGACATGCTTAAACTAAGCTCAGGTGGCAGTCCTCGTGCGTTGACACCATTCTGCCTCATGAAAATCCTTAACCACACGTACCTCCTCGAACAACTATAACTACGCTCGATCCCATTGACATCGCAAACACTGCCTACACCCTCAAAACTATCTCACATCAGCACTGCAACTAACCATGCTGCACCCCCCATTACATCTGGTAAGTTCCTATTCGATTGGCTAGACCATTCAAGGCACCCCATCTTTGCCTCTAGTAGGCCCTCACGCAAATTTGGGTTTAGGCTATGTGCTCATAGACCTCGGTGTTTCAGCTATCGACATTTTTGGTCCTTATAATTGGGATATGAGCTACTTAGCAAGAGAAAATAGAAGCCTCTCAATGGAGGAGGTATGCGTAATCAGATAGAAATTTGCTATTGCAATCAGCACATGGAAAAATCAGCTAAGAAGAAAAAGAGGCTCAAAGAACACTTCTATGATTAGGTGGGCATGTATAAAAAAATTAATAAGAAGGAAATCCATATGACGAAAGCCCAAATCAATTTCATATTAGCATAGAATCCAAATTGGCAATCCATCTTGTTTAGTTATGCTCATGTCCATCAAGTAGAGATTAGAAATAAAGACTTGCAGATATTAGATCTGAAAGAATACATGTGGTTAGCTAACCTTTGCTATGCTAACCTAGCCATGTTAATACTAGGCAAGCTTTGAAATGATCTTGAACAACAAATAGCAGCTAGGTACACATTGTATGAAAAAGAGTTTATGGATCAAAAAGATGCATTGTAAAAACTTTAAGTGGTAAACTTTGAACTGGAAAATAGTTAAGGTTGGCTACCAAAGGTAGAAAGATGTTACAGTGAACTTGGCCTGAAGGTTGTCTGACTATCATGAGTTACTAGCAAAGGCCAAAGCATTTGATGATGAAAGAAGGTAGTTTGTAGCATGGTACGTTAAAGCCAATCATATGTTGCCATGTCCATGGGATATACTAGCTCCATCATACATTGCACAATAGGCATGGATGGTACATGACTCAAGAAGAAACCTTAGGCTCTTCTAAATAGATACAAATTTTAGAAGCCCAACGATAAGGGGAAGCTACTGATGGAGAAGCCACCACCACTAGGAAGTACATAGGCTACATCGAGCTTCATCAAGTTTTTTTGTTTATTTTGTTTGTCATGTCATGTCTTGTGTCAATTTTGTAAAACACCACTGTGGCATTTAGTGTCATGTAAATCTACCTCTTAATTTTGTAAGGAACTCTATCCTCATTTTATTGTAACTTAAGGATGAGTTTTCAGTCAATTGTGGGAGTATGATAAAGTCAATTTATGTCAACTACGATATTGTAACTCCAATATTGTATCTTTGATATTATAACACTAGGTATGTTATCGTATATGCGATATTGTGGGATGGGTGCTAGTCTATAAATATAGCACTTAGGCACACAGATTCGCAATAGATTTCATTTAGTAGTAGCAAAACTCTTTCAATTTGTTTTCATGAATTTAGTCTTAAGTACTTAGAAGTGTGAATTCCTGCAATGTAGTGTGACATAGTGAATGAAGTCTTTATTCAAACATCTTGTACTTGGGCACAAGTGTGATCGAAAATAAAGATCAAGCTATTTCATACTATTGCATCATTCTCCTAGTTCCCTATTTTACTTGGCATAATGTTTACTACTTTCCTAGTTAATGTTTTACTATTTCATGTGCTTATGATTATTATTGTTATTAAGTAGAATGAGTACGACTGATATCAAGCACTTAAGTGTAATTGCTTGGTATCCCAATAGTAGTTACACAAAGCCTAAGGTGTGTACAAAAGATTAGGAATAGATGCTCATCACCATAGGATAGAATATATTCATTTACTGCTTTTCTTAGAATTAGAAACTATTTTCACTTTACCATATTTGCTAGAAGAAACAATCTATTAGCATCAACATATCATATATCTCATTGTGAGCTAAACCATACACGTAGACTACACTAGCTCCACATTGGAAGATAATAGTCTTAAACATTAATCAATTACTAGCATATTCACATTGCCTCATCCATGGATTATGATCTAGTCACGCATGAACACCTGTGACTTGTATGGTTGGGTGTTGGATTACTCCACTACTTATCATTGGCACCGTTGCTAGGGACAAGTTAATGTATGTTGAGCAATTGATTTCACAAAGTTTGTTGTATCAAAATTCAAAGCTAAAATTCATAACCTAAATAATTAAGCACACTTAACCAAATTTATTAAACCATAACATGGCTTTAAATAAGGATACATCATCACTTGCCAAGGAGACAAAAAGAGGCAATGAAAGAATTAGTGGCGAGGAAGAATGAAGTTTGCCAACATAAGTAAGGATCTCATATGCTCATCATGATCTTTATTATCCCTATTTCACTTTCATCTTTCATTAATATGGGCAACTAAGGTGGAGGGATCTTCAAGGTAACATTGTTCTACCTCCAGAACACTTAGAACCCATCATGCTTCATTACAAGATTCATTAAGGACAATGATTTGGAGAGTGTAATGATATGAGAGATTTACTACTGCAATTTCAAAGTGCATGAGAGCTTGTAGTTGCAAGTAATTATTTCAAGAAGATGATAGAATATTTAATTACATACAAAATTGGTATGGATAAAATACAAATTAATTATTTTTTATTACACAAAAGAGATTGGGCAATGTGTAAAGATTACAAGGTCATACTTGGAGAGTGCTTTGCAACTCAGCATTGACTAATGGTCATGGATTTAGCTACATAGAGCATTAAAGGTAGCATGAGAAAATGAAATAAATGCATAAAATTATGGAATTTGAAAGAAGATAACATTACCTTATTCAAATAATAGTCATTCCATAAAGGCACCTAGAATTGGGATTGCTCTACAACTTTAATTTGGGGCTAGATGGATAGTTGCATTTAGAAAATTAGAAAGAACATTTTAGGTGAAACAACAAGCAAAAAATGCATTCCAAAGAAGACATGATGGTAAAGTAATAAATTGCAACAAACTATCCAAAATAAGAAAAAATGCTTTAAGGAATGGTAGCAGAGCGATAGTTAAGAAAATAGGCTTATATATAAAATTGCAAAGAAGGAGGCAATTGTGATAGTAGTCAAAGCCAAACATAAGATATTGGATAAAATTTGTGAGAATTTATGAACAAAGGAAGAAGAAAAATCTATTTATAAATTAGTAAAAATCAAAAATAAGAAATGTAAGGACATTAATCATGTCAAATGTATCAATGAAGCAAATGAAAAAAATTTGATAAAAGATAATAAAATATTAGATAGGTGGAAATTTTAGTTTAAATAATTATTAAATGAAGAATTTCTAATAGAAGACATCCAAGAAAAAAAACCAAGTTTTGGTTTAGCTAATGAACTTTCCTTCTCTGAAGTAGAGATAGCCTTATCAAAGAAGAAAAATGGAAAAGTTATTGGAGTAGATAACATTCCTATAGAAGCTTGGAAAGCATTGGGGAATATAGGAGTTTCTTGGCTAACATAATTATTGAACAAAATTTTGAAGGATGGAGAAATGTCCAACAATTGAAGAAGAAGCTTTGTTATTAATAAAGGAGATGTACAAAAATATGCAAATTATCAAGGAATCAAGTTAACGAGCCATACTATGAAGCTTTATGAGAGAGTCATAGAGTAGTGTCTTTGGATTAAATCATTAGTCTCAAAAAATAAATTTGGATTTATGCTAGGGAGATCTACTACAGAGACTATTTTTTAATATAGCAATTAATGTAGAAATTCAAAAAATATAGAAACAATCTACATATGATCTTCATTGATTTGGAAAAAGCATATAACAAACTGCCTAGAGATATTATTTGGTGGGCCTTAGAGAGGAAAAACATCCTTGATAAATATATTAAAGTGATTCAAGACATGTACAAATGAGCTACCACTAAAATTAGAATAACTTGTGGAATAACATCGGATTTTCCAATTACTATAGTTCTACATCAAGGGTCTACAATTAGCCTATACTTATGTACATTTATTATGGATGAATTAACAAAGAAAATACAAGATGAAATCCCTTGTTGTATGTGTTTTGCTGATGATATTGTGTTGGTGGATACATCTCAATAAAATATTGCTACTAAGATGGAGAAGTGGAGACATGCTCTAGAATAAAAATGGCTTAAAAATTAGTAGAAGTAAGATAGAATATATGGAATACAATTTTATTGATGGCATAAATAGTTGTGAAATAGAAGTGACTATATAAGGCAAAAAATTCCTTCTCTACAAACAGTTTTGCTACCTAGGATTAATCCTCCAATTAGATGGTGAAATTGATAAAGACATTAGAAATAGAATTGAGGCAAGATGGTTAAAATCAAGATAGACTAGTTGTATGCTATGTGATAAAAGAATACCAAGAAAATTAAAGAGGAAATTTCACATAATAGCATTAAACCTACTATCTTATATGATGCTGAATGTTAAGCAATACAAAAGTAGCATGAATAATAATTTAGTGTGGTAGAATGTAAGTACTTTGATGCATGTTGAATGTTACTAGCGAAGATAAACAACATAATACAAACATCATAGGAAGACTTTGATTGGCTTCTATTTCAGATAAGCTACAAGAATGATGATTTAGATGGTTTGGACATGTGGAAAGAAGATCGAACAATGAGCATATAAGCAAAGGTTGCTACATCATTATTATAGGAAAGCCACCATAATGAAGACCAAAGAAAACATAGAAAAAATGATCAAATATGATTTGAAGAAACTACAAATAAATAAAGACCTAGCTCTTCATTGAGGTGAATGGCAAAAAACAACTCATGTAGCCAACCCCATTTTGTTGGAACAAGACTAGGATGAGGAGGAGGAGGATGATGAAAATGAGATGAGTTAAACATGTACCTCACAATGACAATAGTTACATGAATTTGGAAGATTGGAAGATTGTAATAAATAATGTTCTATGCATAATTAATTTTTCTAGCACATAGAAAAATTTCTTGCTTAAGGAAATCAAGATCCACTTTAATCATATATTGAGTTCTACAAAAACCACTAGCCACAACAAGGGTTTTAGAATGTTTGATTGGTCCAATACTAGAGATAATATCCCTTTCAGATATTTCAAAAATTATTGGAAGATTTGACAATTCAACAAAATAAGGAACCTTTTAGAATTTAGAAGATGCTAGATTAAAAGAGGAAGTTTACTTTTGAATAATCAACAAAACATTACAATGATTGAAAATATTGCTATCAAGGGCCTTAGAAACCATTGTCAAATCAACAAATTCTACTAGGAAAAATGAGTTTAATAAATAACAAGCATGGACAACATCCAAGCCTTGATCTTTCCAAACCAAATTGAAGTGATTTGAAAAAACTTAAGAGAAGAGGTAAATAACCAAGAATTTACGCAAAAACATACATTCAAGAAATTTCTTGAGTAATAGATATATATAAATCATCAAGCAATTTATAGAAATGCAAAGAAGTGATGATTCTACTTGAAGGATCACCTATTGAATCTAGTAGCATTGCACAAAATATGAATGCCAAACCTCTTTCTTCATTAGATCAAATGCTTGGTTATCTTGACTTTAAAATGAATTAGCTAATAAAATTTGTATTTTTTGAAATCTTAGGAATTTCTCTACAATTTTGTGATAGGAATTATAACCAATCCTTTCATGCCAAAGTCTAGACTTGCTAGAATCTTTATTATCTTTTTTCCTTGGCATCATCTTTATTAAGAATCTAATTAGCTCTTGTTGTGAGGACATGATTTTCTTGAGTAGTACAGTTGCTTATGGTATTTCCTTTTTCATTGAGATAATCACATTCAAGACAATATATTATATTATTCAAGGCTTTGATTTTCACAGTTTCTTCACCATTGGATTTGTTGATAATGGAGAAATTGCTCTTGAAATTGATATTATTTCCTTCATTAGAGACTTTTCCAAGAGAGATGAGAGGGTTGGTAAGATTAGGAATATAATACACATTGGGAATAGTGACCTTTTTTCGATTATTTAATTTAACTACATAATCTCTTATTTCTTTTATGAGTAAGTACTTTTCATTCCAATTTTGATGTTGCCAAGACTACTGTATGTTTTGTAATTGAGAAGATAATTTTTTCAATGTGTCAAAGAAAAGGCTTAATTGTTTTGGATGCCAATTTTCTAGTCACAAACTTGATTGCATTTTTAAAACCAATATAAATGCTTTGATTTAAAACTTGAACTTTCATAAAGAGAAATTGAAGTTTCATATTTTTGTAGGTTAAGGGAAAAATTTATAATACAAAATTTTATTGGCAAACAAATGAAATAAAGAATGCTCATAATTTGGTTAAAAAGCCTTAAAATTCAACAAATTCTAAGGAGATTATCTTAGGAGAGAAATTGAAAATGAGTCCCACGTATATACAAATAAGGTAATAATTTAGCATCTAGTTTTTCTTCTCCATCATCCTAGCCTTGTTCCAACAAAATAAGAGATAAGTTTTTCATTTTTATAGAAATATTTGCATTTTTTTCTCCATGAATGCTAATTAAATAATATGTTTCAAGGGAAAACATAACAAAGAGCTATATATTTGAGAATTGGAAAAGAAATGAAAAGTTAAGTTATTGCAGTTAGAATTATACAACATGTGTGAAATAGCTCTAAATCTAAATGAATGATTGATTTAACCTTGTAAAAAAAAAGGCATTTAATATATGTTGAATTGTAATTTTAATAGGTAACCTTTTCTAAACCAAAGATCAAGTTAAGATATACTTTAGCATTATATAAATTTTTTATAGAATTGGTGACTAAGCATCTGAATTATTAATCTCTTATTTTACATTAAGATAATGGGTTCTAAGCTATGGAAAAATAGATAGTTTGTAAATATTTTTGTTGAAGAGGTTGCTAAGATATTTTTCACCATTAATACTCCAAAGGTATACCAAAGAGGTTGCTCAAGGAGAAAAATCTGTCTTAAAAAATGATTTAGCTTGAGTAACAAAGGCATGTTATGCATTACTAAGATAACTTGCTTTCAAATTATCAATGTGCCTAATAGTGAAGTTATTTCTATAAGAGCCAAAACCTATTTGCTTCATACGTTTCACATTGGTTGCACAAAGAACTATTTTTTTCTACCCTCATTCTTGGCAGAGTAGCTAATGCATACAACATAGTTTTAGGTTTTGCTAGTAACTCACAAGGGTTTGCTTGATGAGATTATTAACTTTGTGAGAGGTTGGACTCCTCTAAATGCAGTTGAATCACATCTAGTAGTGGTTGGAACAACTTGTAAAATCTAACTAGTTCACCTACTTTATCCTCTCCAATTGTTCTCTGTACCTCTATCAAAACCAAATGGTTTCATGTTCTTATATTGATAGGTTATTCCTCTCTATTTACATCTCTTTTGACAATTTTAGTCTCAATTGGTTTCTAAGAAAAAATGGTTGATTAAAGCAAAATAAAATAAAAAAGCACTCCCTTCCAAACACTTGTTGCTGATTTTCTAAGAACCCACTAGAATGAATCCATATGAACAAAATCTTAAAATACTATAAGTTTTGTGCTTGAAAACCCCTAAAAGCACAGTTGCCATAGAAAAATAAGATACCTACATATCTCCAAAAAGATATGCTAGGAATGGTGCACTCTTTCATAAGGTAAAGGCACATAGCGAGAAGCACAGCTAATGTTGACACCTTCTAATGTCAAGATGAAGATTGGTGTCACGTTGCACCTTGAGTTACTTTTATCTTTGAATTGAGGGTAACATAGGGTAGCTATAAGTTACAATAAATATTTCCATGAAATGCACATAGTAGGAACACCTAGAGTAACTCCAAGGACATTCCCTCAGTAATGCGCCTATGTTACCCTAGTCGTTCCCTTTAGTTAGTAGGGAATCTCTCATTGGTCAATTCCCATTTCATAGGGTAACATAGGGATTTGTTGCTTCCACTATTTAGTTGAGTTCTTGTATGCAAGAAATGAGATGTGCCTTTGATTTGCAAATGGCAGGCAATGTATGTGATCCATCTAAGTAAGTTACCTTATTCGATAGGATTATTTAGGTGTCATATTCTCCTATTGATGCCCTCTTCAATTTGGTGGTTGGGCTATTGTAAGGTTGTGTTTTGTATTTGGGTTTTATGGCTCTTGTAGCTATATTTAGTGTTAGTTGTGTTTCTTGAAATGGCTAATTTGTAAAGTATTTCTAGTCCTATGATCAAGTTTCTTCTGGCCCCTTGGAGGTTTTGTTGTTGTTGTAATTTCTCTAAACAAAATTTTTTACTTACATAATATAAATTTATTATCATCATTTTCCTTCAAAAAATAGTGCTTCTAATAATGTTTAGAATAAAAGGACCATTCTATGTATCAAAATTGAAGAAAACCTAAAGCAAATGAGTTTGAACATATTTTTATTGAATCTTTCAAATTTAATTAGTAGGAGAAAAAACTCTTACTTTTACATTCTATTAATGAAACTAAAACTAACATCCACCAAGATCCTTGGATCGATTAGACTAATTTTAGAATTTGTTATATGGGTTTTTTTTAATTTATAATTAAGTGCTACCTAGTGGAATAAAAAATGTGACTTGAGGGTTACCAAACTAGGATTCTTACTACTAGGCTAACATTTCATTATTGAACAATAGCCTCTTGAACAAATATGTTTTACACTAACTAACCATCCATGCAAGAAAAGGTGCATGTTATTTCACTTTTTCAATTTTAAAGAGATTTGCACCATGAACAACTTCATGATAGCAAAAGAATAAGCTTGAAGAATAGTAGTTTATTTATTCCAATTCATTCTAACTAGCCTTTGAGTTTTTGAAGTAGGCAGTAAATAAGGATCAAAAACTTAAAAGGGGGTTTGAATAATTTCAAGCCAAACATACCTAATTCTTGCATAGTTGATGTACATGGTTCCCCAACTTGGGTATGTCCACACTTAGAGGGTAGAATCCTGGCACACCTTTAGACTTTGTTCCTTCAAAATGTGGTTTTAAAGACACCATATACTTTACAAATTCTTGAGCTCCACAAGGGGTGTTTTCACTTAGAAATACACCCAACCCCTTAAGGTACCAACAAGCTCAAAGGATGCCTTCCCTCAAGAAGTATGTCTATCCCCTCAAGGCTTATAACAAGAAATAGGATGATCAAGGAAGAAATGAACTAAGCTTCTAATTCCTTACTTTAAGGTACAACAACATACAAAAAATGATTCAGAATTAAAGTACTATATTTCACAAAGAATGTATGCAATTGGTTACTTGATTACTTGTACAAATCTACATTTTTTCCTTTTAGGATATCTTTCTTTTATAGCCTTGTTCCCATCCATCTATCCATTGGAATCCATAGAATGGCTAGAAATGGCTAGTTGAGATGTCTTCTACAAGCCTAAGATGTCTTGATGTTTTTGCCTCCTTGCAGGTGAGATATCTTATCTTTGGGAAAGATTTTCTACATGAGATGTCTTGCACAAGATGTCTTGGCTTGGCATGAGACATCTATTGTTTTGCGAAGATGTCTTATCTGAGACTAGAGCTCTCAGCAGAGATGTCTTTCTATAGTGTGAGATGTCTTGTTAGTCTCCAAGACATCTTCTCTGGGATTTGGGATGTTTGACATCCTTATGGTTTTCCCTAAACCCTTGCATTTTCTCATAAACTCTAGCATTCAAGGTTGTCAATTCTTGCTCTTATTTCAGTCTCCTTGATATGCCAAATTCATCTTCCTTAGCCCTACAAGATCTCAAAGACACAATAACTTTCTAGTTTTCAAGGTTTTGACATATCAAAAGGTCAACAATCTTCTCCTTTTTGGTGATGTCCAAAACTTGAACAATGGGTTAACAACATGTAGGCATATAAACATAGAGACATAAAAATAAAGGCACATTACTTCCCCTTTTTGGGCATCATCCAAAAAAGAGGTTTCTTGGTGAAAACTCTTCCTACATATGTGCTCTTCCCTTATATCTTTTTTTTTTGTTTAAACTTATGGTATCCTAACCTAAGATAAGCCACATCTTCCTTACTTGATAGGATATGGTCCTATGCTCATGTATGTACATATTAATGTGAGTCTTCATTCATCAAGGGGATTAGTAAAGGGATTTGCAAGTTGACCTTTTGTCTCAATGTACTCTAGCTTAAGATACCATAGTTGTGTAAGTTCTCTTATGAAGTGATGCCAAATTTCAATATGCTTAGTTTAAGAGTGTTGGATTGGATTTTTGGTCTTGTTTATAACACTATTATTATCACAAAATGGGTGTGTTGACTGATTTAATCCCTAGATCCTTGAGTGTTTCTTTCATCTAAAGAATTTGTGCATACCAACTTCTGGCTGAAATATATTCTGCTTCCATCATAAATATGGTTATGAGTTTTTGCTTCTTGATTGTCCAAGAGACAAGACTTTTTCCTACGAAGAAGGAGCTATCACTTGTGCTTCTATGATCATTCATACAGCCTACCTAATCTGCATCAGAATATCCAACAAGATTAAGTGTGAAGTCCTTTGGATACCAAATTCACTAGTTAGTAATA
Source organism: Gnetum montanum (assembly GCA_015680685.1). Lineage (NCBI taxonomy): Eukaryota > Viridiplantae > Streptophyta > Gnetopsida > Gnetales > Gnetaceae > Gnetum > Gnetum montanum. The sequence goes on along the minus strand of MNCI01019413.1, from coordinate 1,311,801 downwards.
CCTTTTAGATAGTGAAAAATCCTCTTTATAGCTTTTAAGTGTGATTATTTGATATTAGCTTGATACCTTGTACATATACCAACACTTAGAGCAACGTTAGGTCTACTAGCAGTTAGATAGAGTAGGCTACCAATCATACCTCTATAGAGTTTGCAATCAACTAATTTAACTTGTTCATCTTTATTGAGCTTAAGATGTGAAATCATTGATGTTGTCTTAGCTTTGAATTTAGCTAGATTGAATTTTTGTAATAAATTTTTGGTGTATTTTATTTGGAAAATAAAGGTTTCTTCCTTGGTTTGACTAACTTGAAATCTAAGGAAGTTATTTAGTTCACCCATCATGCTCATTTTAAATTCTTTTTGCATAAGATCTAAAAATTTCTTCATAAATTTTCATTAGTGGCTCCAAAAATAATATCATCAACATAAATTTGTACAATAACTAAGTCCTTACCAATCCATTTTAGGAACACAGTAACATTAGCTCTTGCTCTTTCAAAGCCATTGTGCATAAGATGTTAAGTAAGTCTTTCATACCAAGCTCTAATAGCTTATTTAAGCCTATAGAGAGCCCTTTTTAATTTAAACAGATAATCTAGATGGATGTGATCTCTAAACCCTGTGGGTTGCTCAACATAGACTTCCTCTTGAATAGTTCAACTTAAATAGGCACTTTTGACATCTATTTGATACAGTTAATTTATTTGATGTTGGCATATTCTAGAAGCATTATAATTAATTTAATCCTAGCTACAAGGGTAAAAGTTTCATCAAAATCAATACCTTCTTGTTGATGGTATCCTTTAGTAAGTAATCAAGCTTTGTTGTTGATAATGTACCTATTTTAATCCATCTTATTCCTAAACATCCATTTTGTTCTAATGATTTTGTTGTTGTTGGGTTTAGAAGTAAGTTCCCACACATCATTTTTGATAAATTGGTTTAGCTCTTCTTACATAGCTTAAATCCATCCTTCCTACTTTTCTGCTTCACTTAAGTTTTTAGGCTTGATTTGTGAAATATAGGCACAATAGGTACACATTTCTTTTTCTTAATTCATATTTTTAATGTCATCTTCCAATTTTCCAATCACATCATTAAGTGAGTGTGATCTTCTTAGTCTAGGCATTTTGTTTCAAACGTGAGTATCATCTTCATGTTCATTTTCTATTTCATGATCTTTTTACTACTTCGGATGTGCTATAATTTTTTTGAATAGGGGCTTCATCATCATCAATTTGCATACTTGGAATAAGACTATCACGATCATCTACTTTTACATTTATAGTTTCCTCTATAGTGTTAGTTCTTTTGTTAAACACTCTCTATGCACTATTAATTGTAGAGTATCCTAGGAAAATCCCTTCATTAATTTTGGGGTCAAACTTTCTTAAGGCATATTTTTCATTTAAAATAAAGCATTTAGCACAAAGTAACTAACTAAAGGCTTTCCATCAGTCCAAAGTTCACATGGAGTTTTAGTGGTGAATTTTCTTACCAAAACTTTGTTGGAGACTGATGAGATGCGTTTCGCATAGGCCGCGATATCGCAGTTCGCTGTCATATCTATAAATAAGACGCGGCTCTCCCTTGTTTGGGNTTTTTATTTATTTAATGTTATTTACTATTTTCTCTCTCTCAGCCTTAAACTCCTAGAATGCGGAACGAGTACGACTTGATTACGAGCATTTAAGTGTGACTACTTGGTAGCCTAGTGGCGTATCCAGGATCTACGCTTGGTAACCCAGTGGCATATCTGGGATCTGCGCTTGGTAATCCCGATGGTGTACCTAGGATTNCTTGGTAACCCAGTGGCATATCTGGGATCTGCGCTTGGTAATCCCGGTGGTGTACCTAGGATCTACGCTTGGTAGTTCTAGTGGTAGTCATGCACGAGGTCCAAGATGTGTACGGTTGATCAAGGAATTGGTTGCTCGTCGCACTTAGGCTAGATTAGATTTTCTTACCCTTTTCCTCCTAGCTTACCTTAGTTAAATATTGTTTTCCACTACCTTCAGGAGTAGCATAGAATTAGGAACACATCATACACCTCACACTGGACTAAACCATACGTGACAAATATACAATACTAGTCCAGATGGGAAGATAGCGAACTGCGACCTAAGGATAACTACCTAGGTGCCACAACTAGTCTGTCTGCGGAGTTCTACCGGATCTCACGTGCGACGCTCGTTTCATATGGTTGAGTGTAGGGGTACCTCGCCACTCATCAGAGACATAGCAAGCTACATTAATAGCTTGAGGCCAAAAGTGATATGAAATGTTTTTTTCATTTAAGATGGTTCTACCCATTTCATTTAAAATATTATTTTTGTATTTTGCTACTCCATTTTGTTGAGGAGTCCTAGGGGTAGAGAATTGATGAAAAATTCCATTCATCTGACAATATTCTTCAAATTTCACATTTTTAAATTCTCCTCCATTGTCATTTCTAATCATTTTGATAGCATATCCTTTCTTATTTTTTAGTTGATTATAAATTCTCATAAAATGTTCAAAAGCCTCATCTTTATGATATAAAAATGCAACCCATGTGAATGGAGAAAAATCATCTACAATGGTAAGATAATATCTTATCTTTCGTAAGTTGAGAGTTTGAGAAGGACCAACCAAGTTCATATGAAGTAGTTCCAAGAAACATGAGGTAGAGATGCAATTATTCTTATCAAATATTATCCTTGTTTGTTTCTCTTTTTGACAAGCATCACATGTGTTCATGAAGAAATCCTTTAGTCTGAGCAATCCTTAAACCATATCTTTAGAAGCAAGGATTTTGAGAATGTCTATGTTTATGTGACCAAAATTTCTATGCCAAGTATGAACATCACATGTATTGCTAATCAAATACTTAGATTCAAGGTTAGAAGTATCTCCTAAAATGGTAGTATACACATATGCTTTTCTATTTCCTTATATAATAAATTTTCCAAAGTAAGAGTCTCTTACTTTACATGAGTCCTTACAAAAGGTAATGTCAAAGTTTGAATCAAAAAGCCAACTTACACTAACAAGAGTATGTTTGAGCCCTTCAGCATAGAATACTATTGGCACATTTTGGCCATTTCATGGAACAACATTTACAAGGTTGTAACATTGAAAAATAAATTATTATTGATAAGAAAGGAGTGAATATGGTGGAAATTAAATTCAATGCAATAAACTCAGATTTAACACATCCTGGGTATCTTTGGCTTTGTTGACTACAAGGTATATTATTATGATTACCACAGTGCACCTTGGCAAGTCATAGAAAGGTAGTTAGTTATGTTAAATTTATTAATAGGAGTAGGAATAACACAAAAACTAAAATGGATTTTAGAGGCCATAGAGGGTCCTCGCTGGGCATGGAATGCATGGCCGAACACTAGAACAGATGTAGTAAATATGGTAATTCCACTGGTGATCATGTGCAAAACCCTGTGTAGTATGGATGAATGATCATCATCATTAGATTCTAGCCATCATGGCATCCTGATTTTTCCCTTCAATCCTTTGTTGTGTTGCATTTGTAGGGTTGGCTTAAACCCCTATGCTAGAATTGACTATTTTGCCAATGAATACCCATGTTTCAGATGCGGAGAACTTTGCTCATCTCAAGAATGAGATCCTACATGCCTTCATTAGATTACTTGATAATGCCTTGGTTGCCCTAATTAGCTTCAACACCATGATGTTCCTTCATCAGTTTTCTTTGTCTAGTACCGATGATGAGTTTCCCTACTCCAAAGCCCTACTTTTTCATGGAAATAGAGAAATTTCTTCCTCTTAGGTTAAAGATATCTTGGGTGTCGGTCAACACCCTCTTATTATTGGAGATAATTATAAGTTGTAGGATCCATGTACGGCTTTGAGAAGTATTCAACTCTAGGAAGATAAGAGATGTAGAAGGACTTGATGTTTGTGGGTGAGAAGTCATTCTCATTGTTAAATATGAGCAGAGTTGCAGAGGCTCCATTACTAGTTATGTCTTTGCTGGTCATCACTCATCACTAGCTCTAAAGATGGAACAACATTTGCTGGGTGTTCATTATCCTTTACATTTTGGGATTTATTTATTTCAGCAAATGAACCCAATCTCCTAAAGAAGGAAACACATGTTTGGAATGGCTGGATGAGCAGAAGCTAGGTTTAGTACTGTATGTGAGTTTTGGTAGCATGGTTGTGTTTGGTGAGTAGTAATTGCAAGAGTTAGCGTAGAGGATTTCAAAGTGGAGTAGAAGTAGCATTAGCAACCTGTGAATTCATGCTTGTGAGAAGGAATTGTTGTGTCATGGGTGATGCATGAGGCCAAGTGGAGGAGAGCATGTGCATTTGTTGGACATGCCTCTAGGGTTGGTTTGCCATGTGTTATCTATGGTGGTGTTTGGTAATTAATGAAAAATCATAGATAACTTAATATAAAACAACTAATTTTATGGTTTCACATTGTAATAGACACCAATAATAAGGCATCAACACACACACACACACACACACAAGGGTGGTTGCGACTATAGGATACTTGGAAAATATAACTTTGTTTTCTATAGGAGTTAAAACTTCCCATGAAAGTTGTAACTTCCTATGATATTTAGAACTAAAAATCCATGATACTTGTAACCAAGAAGACACTTGCCAATAATGGCTTGAATTTCTCTAATAACTTCCTATAGAAGTTATAACTTCTAATGGTGGTTATGAGTAAATTCCCTAGATATTTGTAATTCACCTTAATCTCTTATGATAATTGTAACTACCTAGAAGCCACTATAAAAAGGGCTTCAAGGGTAGAATTCAAGGAGGATTTTGGGGAAGGAGAAACTTGGAAGAAATATATAGAGACATCAATTTAGTTGCTTTGTTTTAATCCTGTGAGTTCTTTTCTTCTCATTTTATCTAAGTTGCATAGCTAATGGTTTAGATAGTATCATGCTTGACATTTAATTTTGGGATTTTCTAGAATGCTTGTATAGATTTATTTTTACACAATTCTATACTTCTATTTGGTTACCATATAAGAGCTTATGTTGTCTTTGAAAAGCATCTTGAGTAATTTAATAGTAATGTCTTTATAAAATTGGCTTTTTGAGTCTAGAGGGTCTAGAAAAATCTTTGATACTTTGAAATGACTTGAAATAACTTCATTTTTTAAAAGTTTATTGCCTTGATATTTCAATCTTAAAATTGTCAAATTTTTTCTACTAGTTTTGTTGTTTGCAATTCTTGAAAACTATTAACTAGTGAAATAAAAGCTTGTACTTTGTTATTAATCAAGCATTTTGGTAGTTTAATAAGATTGTCTTTTACGAAATTGCTTATTGAGCTCAGAGGGTTTGGACAATTTGTAGCTTAGATTGAATTGGAATAATTTTATTGTGAAGTGTTTCATCATGTTCAATTTATTTTGCCTAAATATTTGTGATTTCACATAAATTTGCTTTCTTTTCTTCTTTCTTTTAAAACCCGTTGAATCTCACTTTATTTCTAGTTTTTTTGTGGAACTTTCTCTCTAGGGAAAATTAGGAGTAGATTTTGGTAGAATTGTACTCAAGCATGAAATTTTATTTGTTTTAAGTAACATGCTATAGGGACTATATAGACTAAATGACTTGACAAAATAGGAATCTTTAATAACTCATAGTATTCAACAAGGTTAGCTAAATTTTTTTGATGATGATCAGTTACAATTTCATACACAAACCTAACCATTTCAACATTCACAACAACAAATACACATTTATGCATAGTTTGCTCTATAATCATTGAGTTTATTTAGAGGTATTTGGGCCTTTGTATTTCTAGAGACTAGTAAGCACCTAAACCCAAGTTTAAAAGAACATCTTCATTTCCCATGATCCTAGTTGTGATGCTTGGGGATAAAAGTTCGTGGTCCCAAATGGTTGCCAACAAATAATTGTTTAATAAGAGGTTGATTCTTAACTCTAATAGTACCAATACCTTTAATTTGTACTTTTGCATCATCTCCTAATGTGATTGTCAAAGAATTTTATTCTAAAAATTATTTGAATTGAGATTTGTCACCTATCATGTGTCTAGAACATCCACTATCAATATACCAGGTGGTTCTTTTAATGACAAAGAGAGCAACTTAAGCAAAAATTCCTTTTTCAAACTTCTTCTCCTTAGGTCTCCAAACCTTTCTTTCCTATAACATACCTTTACTGGGTTGTTTTGAAAGAGAACAAGTATAGTGTTTCAACCATAAATAGCAAAAAGACTGAATATGTTAAAATTTACCATAGTAAAAGCATACCATTTTTCTCATTCTAGTTAAATATTTAAACCTAGGTAAATATTTCCACTTAGATAAGAAAATTGTTGATGCTTTAATATGGGGATGACTTTCTTTATGACTTGCATTTCTTCCTTGTCTCTACATAGCTTGTGGAATCTCATTATCTTTAGTAACTTTTTTATTGTTAAGCTTTAAACTTGCTAATTTCTTGTTGATATGCTCATGAGACAGGGTTAGATTTTGAACCTCAACCTTTAGGTCTAAGTTCTCTTTTTTAAGATTTGAGTATTTAGTATTAACTTGAACTATTTCTACTTTGTTTTCATTTAAAGTATTTTTCATTTTAATGCATAAATTTTTGAAAGAAATGATCTCATTACAAAGTAAATCATACCTTTTTCCAATTGTACTTTCAACTTCTTCAGTTTCATCATTAATTAGATTATTGGACTCCTAATGCACTAGAGCCATGTAAAGAAGATATGATTCATTTTGGGTATCATTAATTTTTGCTTCATTATGTTGATCATCCCAACTTGTGTAGAGGTTTCTTATTTTTCTTTCCTCCTTAATAAGCTCCTTCTTTTGTAACTTGCAAATACTAGGACATTTGGAGGTCACATGGCCTCTTCCACCACATATTCAACATTCTATGGAAGAAATATCAAAATTTAAATTTTCTAGTTGCTTACCTATTTCCTTACCTTTGCTATTTGATTGGTTGAAGCTTTTTCCTTTCCTTGCTAGAAGCCTTTTTACTCTTTTTGTTAAGAGAGCTAGTTCATCATCACTATTTCCTTCACATTCTAACATCTTCTTCTCTTTTGATGGACTTTTAAGTGTTATGGGTTTCTCCTTGATAGTACCTTCACTTATGAGATTCATCTCATATGCTATAAGTGCACTTTGTAATTCTTTAGATTTAAGTACAAAAAAATCTATAATTTCTTCCATGGCAGTGGTTTTGGATCTAAAATTAGACTACAAAGTTATAATCATTTTAATAATGACTTCACTTTTAGGTAAGCTTTTCCTTGTTCCACTAATAGCAACTACTATGTCATTGGCCCTAGAAAAATAATCTTGATTCTTTCTCCTTCATTTATTTTTAACTTTTCATATTCACTTCGTAAGACTAGGAGTTTAGATTGTTTAACTATTGAGGTTTCCTCATAAGTGGCTTTTGAAACTTCCCAAATTTCTTTAGTAGTTTTGCATCCATCTACTCTATTAAACTTAGGTTTACTAAGAGCACAATAGAGAAAATTTGTAGCCTTTAATTCAAACATAAATTTGTTCTTATTATCATTATACCACTTACCTCTTGGTAGTGTAGTGCCTATTGTGCTATCAATGGGATGAGTGTATCATTCCATGATGAACTTCCATACTTCAAATTTCATTGATTCAAAGAATCCTTACATTCATGGCTTCTAGTAGGTGAAATTGATCCCATTGAACATTAGTGGCTTGTTGTAAGATGTTCTCTAAATAGTTCACTCTTGAGTTATTAAGCTCATACTTGAAGTACCAAGGCTTTGATACCACTTGAGGATTGAGAACTTAGAAGGAGGGTTGAATAAGTTCAAGCTAACAATACCCAATTCTTGTACAATTGACGTACATGGTTCTTCAAATTGGGTACGTTCACACTTAGAGGGTAGAATCCTTACATATCTTTGAACTTTGTTCCTTCAAAATGTGGTTTCAAGGATACCACGGGCTTTACAGGTTCTTGAGCTTTGCAAGGGGTTTTTTCACTTAGAAACACATCCAACCCCTCAAGGTCCCAACAAGCTCAAAGGATGCCTTCCCTTAAGAAGCACATCTGGCCCCTTAGGGCTTACAACAAGAAATAGGAGAATCAAGAAAGAAATGAACTAAGCTTTTGATTCCTTGATTTAAGGCATTATAACATATAATAAATGATTGAGAATTAAAGTACTATATTTCACAAAGAATGTATACAATTTCTTGCATAGATATGCATTTTTCCCTTTTATGATGTCTTTCTTTTATAGCCTTGTTCTCATCCATCTACTTGTTGAAATCTGTAAAATGAGTAGAAATGGCTAGTCTGGATGTCTTCTATGAGCTTGAGATGTCTTGCTATTTTTGCCTCGTAGGTGAGACTTTTTGTCTAGATACAAGATGTCTTGGATGAGACATCTTATCTTTGGACAAGATGTCTTGCGTGAGACATCTTGCACAAGATGTCTTGGTTTGGTATGAATTGTCTTCTATTTTGAGAAGACGTATTGCCTAAGACCAGAGCTCTCAATAGAGATGTCTTTCTGCAGTGTGAGATGTCTTGTCAATCTCCAAGACATCTTCTCTAGGATTTAGAATGTCTCATATCCTTATGGTTTTCCCCAAATCCTTGCATCTTCTCATGGACTCTAGCATTCAAGGTTGTCAATTCTTGCTCTTATCTTTGTCTCCTTGATATGCCAAATTCATCTTCGTTAGCCCTGCAAGATTTCAAAGACACAACAACTCTTAATTTTTCAAGATTTTGACATATCAAAAGATCAATAGTGATAACAAAATGAGATTTTTTTAACATTACCTTGATTATAAGTAAAAAGATAAAATGTGACATTAACAGATTGATTCATAATAGATTTCAAATAACAACCATGCACTTAGATGTCATGAAGTAGTTTGTAAGAGATCACATTCCTAAATATAATGATCAATCTTGAGGCCAATAAGCAACCCTACATAATTGATATTTTTAGAGTAAATAATGAAGAGAGCATCTCATTGATGTATAATTAAGTAGAGGCATTTGCAAGTAGTAGTTGGACATTATTCATTAGATCTTATTATATGCCTTTGTAAAATATACCTTCAAAATGGAAGCATCATTGCCTAAGTCTTTTTGAACTATTTGTAAAATAAAGCATCATAAGGAAAGCCAACTTGCTTATTGAGAATAATATAATATCATTGATACTAAACGTAAGCATATTGGCTACTACTCTAGCAATAATTTTAAAATAAATAATTCATAATGTAATAGGTCTTTAATTAGTTATAAGATAGTAATAATTTATCTTAAGAAGAATCCTAATAACTTTCATGTTGTACTTCACAAGAGATTTAGAGGATAACAAATGTTAATACCAATCATAAAAATGAAACTTAATATTTTTTTACAATGCTTTGAAGAATTCAATAGGGAAGTCATTGATTTCAAGGACTAAACCATTTTGCAAAGAGAAAAATAACTTTTTATAAATTTACAAGAGAAAAATTATGACTTTATAGGACTAGTTAATAAGAAAGTTTAGGTTAAAATATGTCATTTGGCTATGTAGAATTGATGAAAGTGATTAGTAATTTGACTTGGATCAATGGTTAAGCTATTAGATGTCAAAATAACAAAAATATAACTTCAAGGTAAACTACATTTAGATGATCAAAAAAGCTAGCAAAATCCTTGTTCTTAATTTAATTTTAATTCAATCTTGCTTTAAGCTAGGTCCTTTTAGTATAAGTAATATAGTTAGGACCGTAGAAAAATATTTGAAGTGTTGTACTTGATTAGGAAAAAAACTTATTAATTAATAGTAAGGAAGTAAAAGAGTGATATAAAAGAACTTATCCTTTGATCACTATCACAAGGTAGAAAACATCCTTTTAAATAGAAATTAATGGAGAACAAAAAATTTGATCAATTTTAGAGAAATTTTTGTAATTCTAAGAAAGAGAAGCCTAGGTAAAAGAATATTAAGATTTTATAAAGAACAGAGTGACTAGATTGAGAAGATAGAACCATGTTTTGTACTTGGTTGAAAACTGCATCTTGATATTGTTGCTGTGTGACCAAAATAAACGACGACAAATACATGGGCAGATTTGTAGTTCTTGTTGTTAAAAGACAAGAAGGTAGTTGTTAATGCTTAGTGGGCTATTGTAGTGCCATTTCATCATGCAAGTGGATGTTGTGTTTGCAGGGTTGTGTGGTGGACCAAGTTGTAGGGATGATGTCCATGGTGGACATCTTGGGGTTCGTAGAGGAGAAGTTGATGCTGCTTGCCAAGGTTGACGATGTTGAGGTGGGTGGACAGTTAGTGGCATTGCTCCTATTCCTTATCATGTGGGAAATGGTGGGCTGGCGAAGCATCGTAAGGTGGTCCTAGGCAGATCTCATGCTAGCTTATGTACCCATTTTTGAGACCTGCATTGTCCCTGGGTGGTGGATGTGTAATGGGTGTCGCGTAGACTTTTATTTTATCTCTTTTGTTTTATCTTCACATTGATGATGTAAACCTAGCTCATGCTAGTCACGGGGCCATGATCAACAATATCAACATTGATATTGTTGAATGCTAGTAATTGATTTGCAAAATTTCCAACATCCTACATAGACCCTACATAAGGGCATGTACCTATACTTCTATATTTTGCAAATGGATGATTTGTTTTCTCATTGCAAGCTTTGTACAACATCAAATGCGAGTCAATATAGGGTTATAGTTCATCAAATAAAAAGAATCCAACCACCCAACCACTCTGTTACTGGATACTAATTAATTCCATAAATTAATTTTATGCCACAAACATTCATCATTAGTTAGGATCAGTAGTCATGATGCATGTCATTGTTATCAATGTTAGCAAGGTTTTAATATTATTTACATGTTAAGATGTTATCAAGTTGTATTAAAATTTATGCTTCATGCTAGTTAAGTAGTGGCATCTAAGGTGAAATTCTTGCATTTAGTTTGACATGTTTTATATACACATTTTATACTTTTATTTTTCTTAAGAATTTGAATTGCATTGATCTAGATTAGTAAAGGAGTTACGTTGATGGTGGAAGAGACATGGTGGTAGTCATGATAGGAGTTGTGGGAGGCATGTGGTTGTAAGTAATGGTGGACGTGGTAGAGATGTGGCAACATGGGAATTTAAGGAGCAGTAGGTAGTAGCCTATAAAAGGGAGGAGCTTCCTCAACCAAAGGGATCATCGGATTTGTGGGCCTCCCTCTCTCCTAGAGTTGACAATAGTAGTGAGAGTCGGTATCATTGTCCATAAGCAGGCACAACCAATAGCAGTAGTGGGAAGTGTGACAATGATGGATAGAAGATCTTTGGCTCTCTTTCTAGTACAGGAGCTATGGCAAAATCTCTCTCCTTGGGGAACAACACATGCATGATGAGACTTGTGCAGGCAGATGTTTCACATTAGCGGCCAACAGAACTATCACATGTCAACATTAGAGGAATGTGTGGCAACGTGAATGATGCACGAATTTGTTCCCTCTCTCTCCTACCACACGGTGCGTCAGAAGTGCATGGTACATGTGCAAGAAATGACAATGGTGTTAGAGCGACTGGGTTTTTTGCTTGCAAGTGCATGGTAGGCATGTGATAGTGTAGAGTAGATAACAACGACATCCCTCTCTCCTCCCTTCCCTAGAAAATGATGGATAGAACCACGAACATGAATGGTGGTAGTGGCAGTAGACGACGGTAGGTTACATGGTAAGTGACAACAAGGCATGTGGTGGTGCATCAAAGGCTGCCAGAATTCAACCGTGTGTTAGTAGCAATGGGGTGCATGATGTCCTCTAGCCTCTCTCCTCCCTCTCCTTTCCCATGACAATGGTAGGCAGCAAATGTAGCATGCATCAGAAGTGTCGATTGCAGTAGTCTCTCTCAGAGTTTTCTATTGTCAACAGTGACATGTGGAAGATGTAGATAGAGATGATAGTGGTGCAGGTGGTTGGTGGAACATCAGACATATCTCTCTCTCTCTCTCAGCAACTACGAATAGCATTACTTGTGGCAGCGTCTAAGATGACAGATGGCAGTAACAAGGGACCAGGGAAAATTTAATTTTTTAGTTAACTATTGTATTTTCATAAAGCCTTGAATTTCAAGATAATTATTCAAATTTCTCAATCTTCTAGTTTAATCACCTTTTTTGGAACGTCACATGGCTCTCTCCAACTAAGACTATTCTTGGGTTTCTGTATCTATATGGGAGGCGCCCTAGGCAATAGTCTCCTCAAATGATTTTTTTCTTAGTGTTGGTACATCCAAAAATTATGCATCAACACCTTTTTGGTGCTAGAAGGAGGGCCATTTTTCTAACCTTTATTTTTCCATTTTCTAAAATATCAATTTTCTGTCCTTTTTTAGTCCCTGTTCTATTTTCATCTCCTAAAAATTTCATTTTTCCTGTTTCAAACTTGTTTTTTTTGGTAAAATTTCTATTTTTAGCCCTTGTCTTGAATTTTTTTTAAAAGAATTCTCTAGTCCTTTTATTTTCTAATCCCAAAAGTCTATTTTTAAAAATTTTTTGTTACCCAACTCTCATCACCCATCTTTAATCTTGTTTTCAAATTTGTAAACCCTCATTTTCTAGTCCCTTTTTCAGATTTGTGATTTTGGCAATCCTTACTTAAGTCCTAACTTTGGTAAGGTGGTTTTCTTAATCATTCAATTTTATATTTTTTTTTTTGAAATTTTGCATCTCACTATTTTTCTTTTAAATTTTATAAATATTGCAATTTCATGCATTTATTTCTTTAAAATTTTTTTGATATTGCATATTATGTGTTTTTTTGTTAAAAAAATATTATTATTTCAACATTTTTTCTTTTTAGTCATTTTATAGTTTTATCTTAACATTCATATTTTGTGATTCTTGTTTTATGAGCGAACCCTCCCAACAAGAATCATTTACCTTTGCCCCTAATCAACCAAGTACCCATCATTTCACATTAAGAAAATAACGAGCTTCACATTTTTCAAGGTTTATTCATAGAAGAACTTGGACTAGGATGGTACCCAATCAACCCCTAGCTCCCTTGGTGAGCAACCCCTTTAACTTTGTCAACTATCATGATATCCGAAAATCACTCCAAAACATAAACTTGTTCTTCGATGCCACAACTCCTACTAGTGATCCCCACCAACATATACAATGTTTCAAAACCTTACTAGGAATCCATAACATTGTACAAAATGATATAGCATGTAGGGAATTTGTGGTAATGTTTAGGAGCAAAGCCACTCAATGGTTTTTGATGCTCCCTAATGCCTCCATCAACTAATGGCAAGAATTCAAAAATAAATTCTTACTTCAGTTTGACAAGTTCACTAGCTCGGCCATAGCATCATGTAACTTCACAAGCCTGAGAAAAATACTTGGGGAAAATGTCTGTGACTACAACTTACGATTCCTCCATCAACTTGCCTATGTGCAAAATGAGATGCATCTACAACCTAATGGTATTCTCAACTTCTACCTCTCTACCATCGATCCATTTTTCACCAATGCTAGCAAATCTAATCCCAACATAATAGAAATACAGGGAGTGATGGCTAGAATTGTTGACTTAGAAAAAATTACCCTTATGAACAGCATTCAAACCCAATTTGGAATGATGAGTGTTAGTAACCCTATGCAATCTAGTCCTCTACCTTTACCAACTTTCTTGATGATCAATACTATGTTTCAAACTCCTCCCACCTTCAATTGACTTAACCTTTAAACAATTATTTTCAAAGTTCAATGTCTCCTTCATTTTTGTCATTTAACACTTATTTGAATGATGACCAATCAAAGGCCTTAATTCAATCCATTTGATGAGTGGCGAGGTACCCCTACACTCAACCATACGAATATGAGCGTTACACGCACAATCTGGTCGAACTCTGCAGATGGACTAGTTGTGGCACCTAGATAGTTATCCTTAGGTTGCAGTTCATTGTCTTCCCACCTAAACTAGTATTATCTTTGTCACGTATGGTTTAGTCCAGAGTGAGGTGTATGATGGGTTTCCTAATCTAATGCTACTCCTGAAGGCAATAGAAAGTAAGATTAACTAAGCTAGGAGGAAAAGGATAAGAGAATCTAAACTAGCCTAAGTGCGATGAGCATTCATTCTTTGATTATCTGTACACATCTTGGACTTCGTGCACAACTACCACTGGGATTACCAAGCGCAGATCCTAGGTACGCCACTAGGTTACCAAGTAGTCACACTTAAATGCTCGTAATCAAGTCATACTCATTCTGCGGTTTAACATGAGCTAAGGGTGAGAGAGACTAATTAGGAAAGCAGTAAATAACAAATAAATAAATAAATAAACAAAGTGAATGCTACAATGATGAAGTAATCTTGATCTTTATTTCTAGTCATGTGCGTGTCCAAGTACGTCACACTCGAATAAAGGATGCCGTACAATTACATTCACCACACTGCGGGCATACACGAGAAAAATAATCTATTTGTGGAGGGATCAAACTACTAGAGTTTTGCTATTATCTAACTCTAATGTGTGAAACAAGGGAGAGCAGCCTCTTATTTATAGAACTGGTGATGGATTGCGATATCGCGTATGTGATATCACAGGGAAATATGCGATATCACGACAAACACGATATCGCGTATGCGATATTGCGGCCCATGCAATATCGCATCCCATCATACCCCCATGATTGAGTAAAAACTTGTCCTCGAGTTACAGTGATTACACAGTGGATAGGTATGGGATTATTAGATGGGAAAAGAAATGGGATGATGCCGCAGTGTGGGAAGAAAACAAAATAAAGACACAACACACAAAATATGCTACAACTACACAAATTTAGAACTCATGTAGTTCCTGGTGGCGGTGGCTCCTCCATAGGTGTCTTTCCCTTTTCTTGTGCTCCAGGTCTTGGGATTTGATGGCGTTGAAGTATGGCATGGAGTTTCTCCTCTTGTAAGGCCTTGAGTGCCTTGGCATGCGTGTAAGTTTGCACTTGTGCCATAGAGGCAACCTAGTCAACCTTCTCTTTTTCTCCGCCACCCTTTAATTCTCTGTCAATAGTTTATTAAGTTGCTCAGTTTTGAAAGTGTCTAGTTGGTTCTGAGCAACCTTTGGCCCTATATTCAGTAGGTTTAATACTTCCGAAATGGCTTGAACAGAGAAATTAATAGTCACACCACAAATGTTAACCATGGTGCCTTCTTCTTTATTGTGCCAAAATTGGTACGTTTCCCCTAAGTACCAGGCATTGCTTTCAAAGAGGATATCTTCTACTCTGCATGTTGTTCAGCAAGAGCTTGTCCTTCACCTCTCCTAGGTTGTTTGATTGCACCTTGAGCAAGACCTTCCTGTTGTTCGCGTTTCGGGGCCATCTGCAATCACACGGAGCCAATCGTTAGTAAGGTTGTTACCAAAGTTAGGTTATACCTTACTGTTTGCCTTAATAGATTTACTTTATTTTCATGTGATGTTAATTATTGGAAGAACATGTCCCTGAAAGATTATAATGTTCAGTCGTCTTTGCTTAGG
>MNCI01019413.1:1276800-1292189 GCA_015680685.1 Gnetum montanum | reverse complement strand
CTAGACAGTTATCCTTAGGTCGTAGTTCGCTGTCTTCCCACTTGGACTAGTATTATCTTTATCATGTATGGTTTAGTTTAGAGTGAGGTGTATGATGGGTTTCCTAATCTAATGCTACTCTTGAAGGCAATAGAAAGTAAGATTAACTAAGCTAGGAGGAAAAGGGTAAGAGAATCTAAACTAGCCTAAGTGCAATGAGCATCCGTTCTTTGATTATTTGTACACATCTTAGACTTTGTGCACGACTACCACTGGGATTACCAAGCGCAGATCCTAAGTATGCCACTGGGTTACCAAGTAGTCACACTTAAATGCTTGTAATCAAGTCATACTCATTCCACGGTTTAACATGAGATAAGGGTGAGAGAGACTAATTAGAAAGTAGTAAATAATAATTAAATAAATAAATAAACAAAGTGAATGCTGCAATGATGAAGTAATCTTGATCTTTATTTCCGGTCATGTGCATGTCCAAGTACATCACACTCGAATAAAGGATGCTGTACAATTACATTCACCACACTGTGGGCATACACGGGAAAAATGATCTATCTCTGGAGGGATCAAACTGCTAGAGTTTTGCTACTGTCTAACTCTAATGTGTGAAACAAGCGAGAGCCACCTCATAGTTATAGTACTGGCGGTGGACTGCGATATCGCAGCCCATGCGATATCGCGTCCCATCACCATCATAAACCCAAATAGGATATCTAATCTTGTTGAACCTCAAACTCAAACTCAAAATAAAATGGCCTAGATATTAACTTCACTTCAGAAACTTTTAAATGAAGTAGTTGAATTAAAGTGGAACAACAACAAGATTCCTATATAATCTGATTATTGTCGTCTTCATAACATGAGGCAACGCTTTGAGAAAACTTGTTCTCAATTTTTAGCACTATATGGTGATAATGCCTAGAGTTAAAAAAATGGTAATACCCCTGTTATGGTCCTTAATGTACCTCATGAAATCGAGAATAAAGAAGTTCCCTCATTGGAACAAGTTATGGTAAGCAACCGCAATCTGCATAATGCTCGCTACCATAGACTTAGTGATATTATGAACAACACACAATAACAAACTAGGAATAATCCTTATACTCCAAATAGAAGAGTTCCTAGTCAAAACAATGTAAACAACCACACTGGGCCATCCTAAGTAAACACCCCACAACAACCAAACTCCCCTTCTATACCTAGAAGAGCCCCACCTCAATAGGAGGCCAAAGATGTACATAAGACTTATGATTTGGTTGAGGATTTGAAAAGAGTCAAAGGCAACATTTCGATATGTGATCTCCTACACTTTAATGAAATGAAAGAAGTGATTCAAAAGATAGTTCATACATTTGAAACTGATAAAGAAAAATCCCCAATCCCCGAAAGGAAAGTTCACTTTGCAGAAAGTGCTAATGCATTATCAATACAAAATGCAAATAATTCCATGATGAGTAAGAAAGAGCAACCTCCTTTCCTAACAACTTTGATTATTTTAGGAAGAATGTTCATAATTGTTTGATGGACTCTAGAGCAACCATTAGTATCATGACACTTGAGGTATGTAAGACTTTATGAACATGGATTCTACGACAAATGAGAAGTGTGATACAACTTGATGGGCCTAACGTAGTTATAGTTGATTCATTAAAAGGAGTGAAAGTGTAGCTTAAACAATACCCTACAATTACATGTTATATGGATATCTTAGTAGTTGACATGTCATCCACTTATGGTGTGCTCTTATCTAGGACTTTTGAAGCCAAGTTTAGGGGCTTCTTTAGGACAAATTTCTTAGGACTATTAATCCCTATTAAAGGAAAAATTGAATATATGGTCATATTAAGAGAGCCTTTCTATAAACAAGTAGTTACAACCTTCAATCAACAAAATCAATCTTTGGAAAATCAAAACATTTATCTTTATATTAGAGTTATTAAGGTTGAGCATGATGAACATGTTATAAATGACCATGTGAGTGAAATTACNGTTGAGCATGATGAACATGTTATAAATGACCATGTGAGTGAAATTAGAAAAAAAATAAATCCTTTTCCTTATATAGATTCCACCCAACCTTATCAAACTTCTAGAGAAGATGAAGAAATCTATGAAGATACCTTGCTTGATCATCAACACAATGGAAAGGGATTTCTTTTGAATGACTTGCCACCTTTAGGAGAGGACAAAGACATAAATGAGACCTTATCCCTTAAAACATTAGAAGGTGTGCAAAATTTTGATTACATATCCATTGAACATGTTCTTAGAGAGGCTGTATTTGATGAATTACAAAGACCTAGACCTATTAGACCTAAGATTGAAACTTATATGAAAGAAGAATGTGATGAACTCCTAGGATAGAAATTCGGTATTTGATAGAAAGTGAACAAGCAAATTACGATTAGGTCTTGACTTTCACCAAATTGTTAAAAGATTATCTGACAAGAAATTTGTAGGTAAAGTCTTTAAAATAGGAGATCTAGTCCTAACAAGAGATAGAACATCTAATCAAACAGGTCCTTAAAATAAGTTCATACCTATGTGATCAGGTCCATTTTGAGTTATAGATGTCATTGGCCCCAATGTGTACAAAATTGCTGATGTGCAAGGATATAAGTTACCTAGAAATTTTAATGCATTTCATTTGAAGCATTTTTACTCAAGTACCCCACGTGGACACTTGATAGATCCTTAGTTGCATGTTTTCTTCCCCTTCATTATGCCTTTCATTTATATATAGTTGCATTTGCATATTTTATTTGCATTTCCATCATTTCTTTCTTAGCATATTGGTTTTGGTTTGATTTGTGTTTCTCATATGATTTTAGTAATCATTATGATCGTTTGAATTACTAAGCGTTGGATCATCATAACATTATTGGGAAATAATTTAAGTATAATGCTTTATATGATATATCTATTACATAAAATCTCCTTTATATTTTATATTTCAATAATGTTATGATTCTTCCTAGTTAATTTCAAGGTTTTAGTTTTATTAGTTATGTTGGATTATGGAGGATGGGATTTATGCTAACTTATCATGTTATCATCTTGATCATGTGAGTGTAGGATAGGTGATGTTGGAGAGTGGCTAGCCACAATTACTAGGTGACCTTGGAAAATTCCATTTTCCCTATCATAAGCCCTAGCCCTCGAGTGTGATGATCCATGACTACCCTATGATCAATAGGGTGAAGTGTGTTCATCTTCACTTGAGAACCCTTAGCCACCCAGGAGACCTGCTATGATGCCATCAGATTATAATTATAGGCACATACACAAGGGTTGAACTACCCCATGGCCAAAGGTCTAAAAGGACTGTGTTCTTTGGCAGTGTGGCTAATCGGCCAAACTCATGTTGGAATTTCTACCTTAAGAATGAAGTCCACCATAAGAATAATTTCCNAAAAAAAAAAAAAAAAAAAAGAGAAGAAGAAGAAAAAAAAAGAGAATGAGGACCATGTTCATTGGTAGTGTAATAAGTTCTTGAGTGTCTTGGGGTCTAGCAGCTATCCTCACCCTAACCTCCATTTCCCCTTTTGAATCTATTTTTCCAAAATTCAAAAAAAGAAAAGCAAATAATCCCTTTTCTCCATTCCCTTTCTAAACATAAAAAGGTACAAATAAAAAAAGAGTTCCAAGGAAAAATTTGAAGGTTGTAGCTAGCCATGTTCTAACATGAGCTTGTCCTCCTCATTAAGTTTGGCATAGGTCTCATGCTCAAAGTAGTCTACATACTTTTTTATTTTACCTTGTGAGAAGATTGGGAGTGAGATCTTAATTATATATTTTAATCTATGTAGTTAAAATAATGAATTATATATTTGGATTTTAATTAAATAAGGTGGTGTGATTAAGGGTGACTTAGGTTTAGTGGTCTTTTGATTGTGTGATTGTTCTAATCATTTTAAAAAAGCATTATAATTTACTCCTAATTTCATTTCGTCCTCATTTTATGATCCTTTTTTATTCTTTATATTTTACATATTCTTTAATCATTTTAAAATTTAGATGGTTTTGCTATCCTTGCACTTGCATGCAATTAAAGTTTGGGGGCTAAGTGTTGATGTCAACCTCGCCCATGCTAGGGATGGGACCATGATAAAAAATATCAACATTGATATTATTGAATGCTAGTAATTGATTTACAAAATTTCCAACATCCTACAAAGATCCTACATAAGGACACCTACCTAGACTTCTATATTTTGCAAATGTATGATTTGTTTTCTCACTACAAGCTTTATATAGTGTCAAATGCGAGTCAATATAGGTTTATAGTTCATTGAATAAAAAGAATCCAACCACCCAACCACTCTATTACTGGATACTAGTTAATTCCATAAATTTATTTTATGCCACAAAAATTCATCATTAGTTAGGATCGATAGTCATGATGCATGCCATTGTTATCAGTGTTATCAAGGTTTTAATATTATTTACATGTTAAGATGTTATCAATTTGTATTCAAAATCTATTCTTCATGCTAGTTAAGTAGATGGCATCTGATGTGAAATTCCTACATTTAGTTTGACATGTTTTATATACACATTTTATGCTTCTATTTTCTTAAGAATTTGAATTACATTGATGCAAACTACTAAAGAAGTTATGTTGATGGTGGAAGAGACATGGTGGTGGTCATGGCGGGAGTTATGAGTAGTGCATGGTTGTAACCAACGGTGGACATGGCAGAGATGTGGCAACATGGGCATTTAAGGAGTAACAGGTAGTAGCCTATAACATGGAGGAGCTTCCTCAACCAAAGGGATCATCGAATTCGGGGGCCTCCCTCTCTCTGAGAGTTAGTAATAGCAACAAGAGTTTGCATCATCGTCGGCATGCATGTGTAACCAGCAATGGTTGTGGGCAGCGTGACAATGCTAGATGGAAGATCTCTGGCTCTCTCTCTCTATAGCAGAGGAGCTATGACAACATCTCTCTCCTCGGGTAACAACGTGTGCATGAAGAGACTTGTGATGACAGTAGATGTTTTGCATCAGCGACCAATAGAACTACCATGCATCAGTAGTAGAGGGATGTGTGGTAGTGCGAACAGTGTGTGGATTTGCTCCCTCTCTCTTCCACCACGTGATGCATTAGAAGCACGTGGTACATGTGTAGGAAATGATGATAGTGTTAGAGTGACTGAGTTTTTTGCTTGCAGGCATGTGGTAGACACGTGACAACATAGAGTAGACAACAACGACATCCCTCTCTCTCCTCCATTCCCCAGCAGATGGCAATGGATAGAACCACGAACACTAATAGTAGTAGCGACAGTAGACAATAGCGGGTTGTGTGGTAGGTGAAAGTGAGGCATGTGGTGATGTGTCAAAGGTCGATAGAAGTTGATCGTGTGTTAGTAGCAGTGAGGCACATGACATCCTTCGACCTCTCTCCTCCCTCCCCTTTCTCATGATGGCAGCATGCAGTAGATGCAGCATGCGTTAGAAGTGTTGGCTGTAACAATCTCTCTCAGAGTTTTCTATCATCAGTAGTGATGCATGAAAGCTACATATAGAAATGGCAGTGGTGCACGTGGCTAGTGGAACATCAGATAGATCTCTCTCTCCTATTGGCTACTAGCAATGTCACCTATGGCAATGTTCATGATGATGAGATGGCATGAACTAGTAGTAGTAGCAGGGGACAAGGGAAAATTGAAATTTTTTTAGTTAACTACTATATTTTCATAAAGTCTTGAACTTCAAGATAGTTATTCAAATTCCCCAATTTTCTAGTTTAATCATTGTTTTTGTAATGTCACATGGCCATCTCCAGCTGAGACTATTCTTGGGTTTTTGTACTCATACAAAAGGCATCCTAGGTCATAGTTTGCTCAAACAAGTTTTTTTTCTTGGTGTTGGTGCATCCAAAATTTATGCATCAACACACACCTTAGTAGCACTACTCAAACTTATGTTAGTTAGCAATGATCCTAATATTTTATTTGGTTTGTTTTATTTTCTTGATATAAGACTTGGTTTGTGGAGTATCTAATTAATTATTTGCATTTTAGTTTCTTTTGGAGTAGTGCATGCTAATAAAATGATTGATATTCACTATTTTGTCTTTGATAGAGATTTGGCTTTCACTTTGTAGTCCTTTTTTGTTTGCAGGTTCCAACAGAAGGGGAAGATGTAGAAGGTGAGGTGGTAGTAAAGGAAGGAGAGGGAGATCAAAACTGATAAAAACCCTTCCCATAGTTAGATGAAGGGATCCTTTTGGCTGGGGGGATTCAGCTTGGGCAAGGAGGTCCCAAGAATCCTTTCTTTGGTTTCATTTGAACCAATCTTGGAGGTGCTACCAGAAGGAGTTCGATTAAAGGCTGTGAATGGGCCAAGCCAAGGGAAGGTATAAACTTGTTAGTAGAGGTGTGCTTTCTAGAGGCATAGGCAAACAAGAGGCTATCCATTTAGCCAACCATATTTAGTGCTCTATATTGAGCTAAGTCTTTGTTGCAATCTTTTATTTGTTATTTCAACAGCTAAGAGATTTAATCTCTATTGTGTGTTAGTCATTCTCTTTTTAAAAGAAACACTTTTAATTACAAACCCCTTTGTTTGTATTAAAATTCCATGTCATTTTCCTTTTAAGTTATTGATCATATTGTATACTCATTCTTGAACATTTTAATGAAAAATTATTTCATTTAAATTTCCTTATCAAGTTATTTATTTGGATAGTTATTTTATTTAAATTTTCTTATCAAAGTTATTTAAATTAATAGCATCATTGAATTTTTCTATGTTAAAACACCATGGCTCCCTTACTAGTTGAGACTATTCTCAGGTTTCTATACCCATTTGAGAGGTGCCCTAGGCAATAGTCTCTTTAAATGAGTTTTCGTGGGTGTTGTTGTGTGACCAAAATTTATGCATCAGTAGAGATAAGAAAGGTAAAAAGAGTATCTTTTATGTAATGGTTCTATTCAATCATATTAAAATTTTCTCTAAAAATCAAATCACCCAAAGATAAACATTAGAGTTATGACCAAACTTTCATGAAACTTAAAACATCATGAAAAGTAGAGACTTGCAAGTTATTTAGACCACCTTAAGAAGTCAAGAAGCTCACGACCATTCACTTATGAGTAGCCAACACGATAATCACTTGCTCATAGAATGAACTATCCAAGGTTGAATCCACTAGTTCAAACTCTCATGAAAAGGTGGGTGGATCCTTCTAAGCCATATGTATGTTTTGGATGGGGGTTCTTAGAAGGGAATCTTTGCATGGTGATGTAGTGGGTGTAGAAGAGGGGCTTCAATTGAAGTTGAGCTACCATGCATCACCATTGAAGGCCATGACAAGGCCATGATGACCTACTAAATATCTAGGGAGAGGTCCTTAGCATGCAATATAACAAGCATGCTAGAAGCCCACAATGGATAATATATAGAACCCCATTTCTTACATAACTATGTAGCTCCTCAAGCATTGGCGAACTGAGGCATGAAAGGTTAATGATGTTTGAGATTTTCTTAATGTGCATTGCACATAGAAAACCAAACTAAAATCCCATGGGTGAAGATATGTTAAGGTTAAGAGTGATATACTTGATAATTTATTGTGCTAGCTCCACTCATAGCTTTAGTAGTTCAAATTGCTTATAGAGCCCTTCACCTAGTTAGCAAGTTGTTCCCACCTAAAAACCTCTACACCACTATCGAACCATATAATTCTCCCTACAAAAGAAGCATGCTAGATGAAGGTAGACCCATGGCTATAGCCACAAAATTGATGAAGATGTAGACATTAGTACCTTCAACAATGCAGCCATCATCCAATGGAGAGCTCATGGCTTAAGCAACACATCTTCCTAGACACATGCTAAGGTACTTGAAATAGTATGTCCATCCATTAACCACAAATAAATTGTATCCTCATAAGGTAGAGAGTTTCCTATGTGTAGTCAATTCATGGCAACATAGGTTGCAATCCTCAAAACTTGTCAATAGATACCATCTTAGATAATTAGAATGCTAAAATTGCAAAAGCCTCGTTCTCATAGTCAAGGAAATTTGGGCCCACTTTCTATGAACATGCACACATTTTTCTCTAAAAAAAAGCATTCGAGTCACTATTGTCCAAAGAGTAACTTCATGGACATTCCTTTTTATGATCATTTTAGTTCATGCAATGTTCTAGAAATGATTCCATTTGATACTTGTCTAAGTAGCAAGGGCTTGTTATATAATGTTGGTATAAGTACACTTATCAAATAACTGTTCCATCATTTTGTTGGCACATTTTTGCCTTTCATGGGACAGGTTGGCATGAAAAAATTGATTAAAGGTTTTTGCAATTGGAGAAGTGGCAAAAAAATTTCAGTTTGTAGAAAAAGAGAAATAGCATCTAATTTAAAAAAGAAAGAAAAATGATCAGAGAAAGGCTATTATATCTAGTATACAAATCATGTACTCATTGATATTGTTGATGCATAAATTTTGGATACACGAACACCTGTGAAAACTCGTTTTAGGAGATTATAGCCTAGGGCGCCTCCCGTATGGGTACGGAAACCTGAGAATAGTCTCAGTTGGAAAGGGCTATGACACAAAACAATAATAATAATATTCTTAAGCAAAATATTAAAAACTTAAATTTAATTTTAGGAAAGTTCTATTATATCTTGAAAAACATAGTAAAATAATTAAAAATCAAAATTAAATATTTGTGCAATTTTTGAGTACAATAATAAATACAAAAAAAAATTCAAATTAAATTA
This sequence comes from Gnetum montanum, assembly GCA_015680685.1. Taxonomy (NCBI): domain Eukaryota; kingdom Viridiplantae; phylum Streptophyta; class Gnetopsida; order Gnetales; family Gnetaceae; genus Gnetum; species Gnetum montanum. The sequence continues at coordinate 1,283,451 of MNCI01019413.1, read as the reverse complement.
AAGTTTATCTCGTGCTTTGCGTTTCTGGTTCTTGATGTGGGTTCTACTCAGGATCTCCTACTCCTACTGATTGGAAGAGGAGAGACCTTCGTTGTCTGCCACTCCATCCACTGCAACAGCCTGAACGCAGACCGCAGTTTTATCAGCCACATGTTCTCAGTGCACACCAGCCGTCCACTGCAACAAGCATATTCTGTTTCTTGTCGTGCGCACCATCTGTGTGAGATTATGGAGTACTGTTGATGCGCTGTGGATGTCTGTTGTCACCCAGGCATCTCACGCACCTATTGTTTTTTGCCACCTACCGGTAGAAGAGAGAAGACCGTTGTATCATGCTGGTGGAGACCATGGAGGCCTTGATCGCTGCCCCGTGCCGGCTACACCTGCGACTGCGCTAGCACCGCTGCTGTTGACCACCCACCTACATCTCATGTGTATGTTTTCCTGCCATTTTCTGCAGCGTCGAGAGAGACTACTATGCTTGAGAGACTTGCGGCTGTTGAACAGAAAATGGTTGTTGCAAACTCTGGCTCCGTCTCCTCTTTGGCTTTGGCTAGCTCCGTTGTAAATAGCAGCTTGCGGGAGAAACCCTAACCCTAAATTGCCAACTGCCTTTGCCATGTCAACCGCAACGCAGAAAAACTGAAATAAGAAAATGAGCTAAAAAAAAAGCCTTAAGTTTTATGATTTATGTCGAAATACTTTTTTTTTGCAACAAATATTCAAATTTCACACTAAGCAAATACTCAAGCTTTGTAGTAGCTACGCCTTACAAAAGCACTCTGACTCAGTGAAACAAGAAGAGTGCATGCTTAAATATTGAAAATATAATTCTTCATGGTACTGAAAAAAAATATGCAGAAAGGTTTAAATTGATGATTACAAAGGTGGATAGAGTGTAAAGTTAAATCTTCCTACCTTGCGAACTACCCTTGATTCTCTCTTATTTTTTTTCTTGTTTGTTCTTTTTTCATCGTAGTATTCACTTTTTATAAATGCAAACGAAAAGAAAGGCGGTTCAGACGGCTCTATAAAGACTCCTTCTGTGAAATCTGCTTTTAACAGTCGTCATTGTGCATTGCTTGAATAGGGTCTTCTCGATTGATTATTGGCAATTTTCCAGGTTGTCCATTGAATTGTGATTACAGCAAGGAGAGTCAAGGTCAAGGCCTTAACCTTTTTTTAACCTTTTTTTTTAAAAACATTTCATTTGGGAATACTAAATTTTCACAGTAAATATTACTGTTGGTCAAGGCCCTATGCATAGCATGGGTGAGGTTGGCCTCAACACTTAGCCCCCAAACTACAGATTGCATGCAAGTGCAAGAACCATAACATTTTGAATGAAAATGCAACAGATGGGGAAACAAAAACAACATGAAATCAGAAATGCAAACTTGAAAGTAAACTATAAGGTTCTAAACATGATCAAAATAACCAAATAATCGAAAGAGACACCGACATAGGCCATCTAAACAACCATTAAAATCTAAATATATAATTTATTGTTATTTTAACTAAGATCTATAGATATATATGTGTAATTATATATATATATGGAGATATATGCTTAAGCTCTCGTTCTCAATATTCTCACAAGGTAACAGTAAAAGTATGTAGACTATTTTGAGCAAGCGACTTATACAAAACTTAATGAGGAGGATGAGCTATAGCTCATGTTAGATCATAGTAAGCCACAATTTTCAGATTTTTCCTTGGGTCTTTCTTTTTTTGAAAAACTTAAATTTAAAAGGGGAAATGGAGGTTAGGGTGAGGATTGCTGCCAGACCCTATCATACTCAAGAATTTATTACACTGCCAACGAACATGGTTCTGATTTTTTTGTTTTGTTTTTTTTAAAGGAAAGTTTGCTTATGGTGTACTTCATTCTTGAGGTAGGAATTCCAACATGAGTCTGTGATTCTTGAGGTACTCCTAGCTACTGCCAAATTCATTCTATGATTCAACCATTTAATTTATTCTCGATCGACTATTCTTTTGGGGGCAGGAAGCCTGGAATCATTCATTTTGAGAATGCCAACCATTACATCTCTTCGGGACCCTTTGCTGTTACTCTACCATTATTTTCATCTTTCTATTGGATTTTGGTGCTGCATCCACGTCCAATCAAGCAAGCCTGTCATTCCTACACCTCCCTGAATCTTCAGATTCAGTAGTGCATGCACATCAATTCCATTGCAGCAAGCCAAGTTTTTGACAGAATTCGTTACTGCATTCAAAAAATCAAGCTTCCTTCACACTGCTTGTGGATCCAACCTCTTGCTTCATTTGTTGAGCTTCCAATAGCGAAAGTTCTTCTTCCGTTGTGGCATTCAATCTTCCTCCGAACTCCATCCATCCAGGAGTTAATCGGGCCACACACAACACATTTTTTTAGTCGCAGGGTGATCGAAACCTGGCCTACCACAGTTGCTGTTATCTACACCATTGTTCCATGCTCTGCAAGAGGGTGACACATCTGATCAACCAGCTTCTGCTGCACGTTCGATCTTGCTGTTGCTGCACCATTGCACACCAGACCTCATTGTTTCTACGTCATTGATCTTGTTGCTGCTGCACTGCACACCCAATCTAGCTTCTGCTATTACGCTGTTGTTGTTGCTTGTGCTATTAGCCATCAGCAAAACAGAGGAAATAGCTGAAGGAACCAGAGGGTCATTGGTTGTTGGATTAGTGTTCTCTAGATTGGGCGTAAAGGGGATTCAGATTTTCTGCAGGCGGGTGGCCAAAAGTGACGCGAGGCAGGGAGATCTTGGATCACGGCTCCCAAATCATCAGATCTTGGAGCAGCCAGGCAAGCAACAGGCAGCAACAACTGACGGCAACACCTATAGTTGCTGCTGATGCTCATTGTCAGCAACATCACCACGGGACGACGGTGTTCAAGACCAAATAAATTTTTGATTTAATTTCAATTTTACTTTTGTATTGTTTACTTTCCAAAAAAAAACTGCAAAAATGTTTAATTTTAATTTTGGGTATTTTACTATGTTTTTTTTAATTTGTTATAATCTAAACAAAACCCTTCTAAAATTTAAAATTTGATTCAAAATTTTCAATATTTTGTTTGGATTATTTTTATTATTTTGCCACATAGCCCTTTCTAGCTAAGACTATTCCTGGGTTTCCATACCCATATGGGAGGCGCCCTAGGCAATAGTCTCCTAAAACAAGTTTTCACAGGTGTTCGCGTGTCCAAAATTTATGCGTCAACAAATATATTATTAGCGCTTTTTACCAAAGAAGTATTTAGGCATGTGGTTGAAATGGTGTTTCAAGATCTGCTCATGAATTTCAAAGGCAGGCAAGAATCACACTAGGCCGAGTATCAACACCTTCCCTGTTTTTGTTTTTTTAATCCATGGCCTCTTACGAACACATCTAGAAACCCTACAAAATTGTTACTAGTGACGCAACAATAAGAACTCGATTACTACAATAAATACACTTAATTTAAAGAAAAGCAAGAAAAAGGAGGAAGTGTTTTGGGCTTTTGAATGTTTTTCATCAATTTCTATTCTTGATTTTGAAAATGTCGGTGCCCACATGGAAGAAACGTTGTTTCGGATCCGGCGTGAGTTCTCTCATTCCATTCCATTCTATTCTATTGAACGAAAAAACAACAAAGAAAATTCTGAAACTTATTCGTGCAAGAGAAGATTAGAGAAGAGGAGTAGGAGATTGATATTTTGATTATCAAAGAAGAAGAATAGAAGAGAGAGGTGAGGAGCAGAATTCAGAAAAATGGGAAGACAATGGAGGAACACTGATGTTTCCATCGTTGGGGAAACACTGCAATTTGGAGGAATGTAGGAGACTCGATTTTCTTCCATTCAAATGCGGCGCCTATAATCGATACTTCTGCACTGATCACTGCCACTACAAAAATCATTCCTACTTGGCAAAGTCTTTCAACCTCTGGTTGGCTCGGCTCACTGTAGCCGCTCTACTGCGGGATGCACCGCTGCCACGACCTCATTGTCGGCATCCTCGGAAGATCTGCGTCAACCGCAACAACAACACCAACGATTTACGGTATGTACAACATTTGGTGATAGATGGTGACAAGTAAGAGCACTATGCAGAATGTTCCAGATATCCCACACGTGACCTCCTGTAGCTAGATCAAGCTAGAGTCAAAGCCACTACCGATGCCTACTATTTTGATGGTGTCGTTAGCTAAAATGGAGGCGGCATTATTCCAGATGTCAGATGCAACTGCAACCGCTTGATTTGCTATTATCTACATTATTTAAAATAATGCAAGAAATTCAAGAAAAGAGAAGAAAATTTCATGTTTCTGAGATTGGGGAAAAACAAAATGTTGGACTTCGGCCATTTCTCACTATGCAAAGATATTTAATAAGCTAGGATTAGCAAGAGATCCCTGGATCATGCAACCAAGTACATTCAAGGTCATCCACCCTACAAAAGCATCTGGAGCAGCCCATTATGAGGAGGAGGCATTACAAGTCTCTACACAGTTATTCTAGCATTTACCAGAACATAAGGAAGGATTAATATGGTTTCTTGATTTGTAAGCTCACATCAACTCTGTAGCCATGTGTTATCCGTGAGGTTGCCCAAATCCTACGTGGAAGTCATTGTAGTGTTGATGAAGATTACGCTATGGTGTGTGTATGGTAATCCTGACATGAGGCCGAGCATGAGCATCGTGGTGTCCATGATTGAGGGCAACTTTCCAGTGCACAAAGCACCGTTCCAGTCCAACATTCCTTTTGTTCCTGGGGAGGATGATCGTTTTGAGGCTTTGTCCCACATTTTCTAATGGACGTGTGCAAGGAAACCCTAACCATTTTCAAGAAATTCGCAAATAATGGCGCCTACATGAAAGGAAACAGTTTGGACATGAAATAACGTCGCTGCAGGCATTGTGCACGCATACCTGGCAAGCTTGACCAAAGCGAGGGCGCCCAAAGGATTCTACCATCATTACGAATGACATTGAAGAACAGGGTATTACTTTGGAATTGAAGCCTAATGAGGAGGCAGATGAGAATTTTTGGGGCCACTCATGTGTTTCTAGGACCCCTGCACCAAGGACGACCACCAGGAATTCGCACTGTGTAACCATGTGTGCACACGTCGGATGAACACATGGCAGTAGATGGTATGTGGAGAAGGAGAAGCTATGGCATGAGTCGCTGAAGGTGGTGCTGATGCTCTTGGTGGCGACGTGACCACGTCATTATGGACAAGGTCTTATATGTGTCGGCAGCGAATCACAAGTTTCAACTAGAAAAATTCATGCCTTGCCACAACAGGAGGCCGTTATCTTTTATTATAGTTTGAAATTTAATGAGATTTTTTGCTTTGTTTAAAAAATAAAAAATAAAATAATAAATACTTTTTAATTATGATCATGGTGGCTGCAACTACAAGATATTCATCACCTATAAACATTTAACCCTATGGTGAATATAGCCACTAGATACTTGGCTTCATTTTAAATTTCCTATAAATGTTGTAATTTCATGACAATTGTAGCCTCTCAATTGAAATGGCGGTTATAACCACTACAAAGGCCACTTGTCAACTACAACTTTTTTATCTCCATGGCGACCACTTGGCAACTAAATGGGACACTTGTCAACTGTAGTTTTTTTATCTCTATGGTGGTTATAACCACCCAAAATGTTTGTAATTTACCTAACTACCTATGAGACCCTATAAAAGGGCTTAAAGTGTAGGAAGGTAAGAGAGGGGGCCTCACTTTGAGTCTTGGTGGCTAAGGGAAGAGCATTGGAAAAAGAAGACATTGTGAAAGATTGCTTGTAAGATGACTTGCTAAAGACAACATTTCAGCCTCTTTGTCATAGTCCTGTGAGTTATGTTTATTTTTTATTTTGTTTAAATTGTTTAGCTAGTGGTTTAGATAGTATCATGTTTGACAAGTAATTTTTGGATTTTTAGATTGCTCTTATTGTTCTTGTTGCATGATAGAAAATTTCTATTAAAATTTTGCCATAGAAGAGCTTGTTTTGAAAGCTTTAAGAGCATTTTAGTAGTGAATTTTATTATTGTGCAATGTATAAGAACCACTATTGAGATTGTTGTAAGAGAGCCTCTGCATGTAGTCAAGCTGTTGAATGATTCAATAGTCAAGAGGTTTGAAAAAATCTTTGGTATTTTGATAGGACCAGAATAGCTTTTTTTTATCTTTAAAGTGAATCTCCGTGGTATTTCAATCATAAATTGTCAAGTCTTTTGAAGGTTTTGTTGAATGCAATTGTTGACATCCATTATCTAGCCAAAATAGAGTCTGGTACGTGATAGTTTACGCAGTAATTTTTTTGGTCGTATAGTAGGATTGTCTTGAAGAAATTGCTTATTTGAGCCTTGGAAGTTTAAACAATTCATAGTTATTGAATTTGGGATAGCTTTATTGTGAAGTGTTTACTCATATCATTTTACCTTATTTAAACATTTGAGATCTTTACACAAATCCGCTTTCTTTTTCTCTTCTTTCTATTTTCATTGAATCTCGCTCTATTTTTAGTTTCTTGTGGAACTATCTCTTTCTCTGGGGAGAATTAGAAGTAGATTTGCAGAGTTGTGCTCAAATGTTTTTGCAAAACTTTATTTGTTACAAGTAGGTATTATAAGGAC
>MNCI01019413.1:1221669-1276722 GCA_015680685.1 Gnetum montanum | reverse complement strand
GCAACAGCACACACACATACTCACATTAACTACTGAGTCTATTTGGAGGTGTCTGGGCCTTGGTGTTGCCAGAGACTAGCAAGCACCTAAATCCTGTTCGAGGACACTTGTTGGTGGTCGCGTCCCAAACGGTCGCCAACACATTTCACACTCCCTAAAACATAGAATACATCTCTAAGCTATGAACATAGAATACATCCCTAAGCTATGAAGAAGCCTTGATGTTAAATTTTATCATGTTTTAAAATAGCTTCATAATTAACGAGGCACATGAAGAATTGAATCTTTGGAGGAAAATGGAGAGTCCATATAGTAAGCTTCTTATGGATGTTTGTATAGATTTTGTTCACTAGCATGGAAATTCCCTATTTACCTTTAATTTCCTTGAACCTAAGCTAGTTCCTTGAACACTCCTCTGGAAGGTTGAATTTATGCAAAATTGAATATATGTCATTAAGTTTTTCACCCACCATTAACTTCAAGAGTTTGGTAGGAAGGTCCATGTTCCAGTCTAATTAAAATTCTTCACTTCAATCACGCTTGCATTGTACAAGATAATGATGACCATGGGGAACTCCTTTCTAGTATTCATGTTCATACATTCTTCAATTTGTAAGTTATCAACAAGAATGGTGATGAGACTAAGATTTTAATTATCAAAGGATTGGAAGAATATCTAACCCTTGTGAATAAAATTTCAAATTTGAGAGGCTTTCTCACCCTTATGTTAAGATATTTCTATATAGACGATGAAGGCACTAAGCCCAATTTTCTTCTCATCATCCAAACTTGGCAAGCTAGCTTGCCTATAAGGATCAAAGCTTGTTCTTTTTACTTTATCAAATTGGACACTTTAGCATGGTAAGGTGATGTCACTTTGTCCTGGGCCACAAAGTAAAACCTTCTTCTATTTTCCATCCCAGATTAGAGAAAGTTTAAGATATTTTTCACAACTTATGTAATAGATGTAGGGGGTGCAAGGGCCATGGAGGTGTAAATTGAGATGATGGAGAGAGGAGATTTTAGCAAGAGTTAACTTTCAAACTGAATACAATACCATGACCTTTCAAGATGCTAGTTTCTATTGTAATTTATCAAGGATTTTGTTCTAGAGTGCCAAGGTATTTCATTTCTCAAAGAGAGATTGCCCAAGGTAGATGATAAAAAGAGTTCATTTTAAGTAGCTAAGTAGGTTAGCAATCCTCTCATATCAATTGAGAGGACTATTTAGATGAAATAAATTAGTTTTTATCTAGTTCACATTAAACCCTATACCTCACAAAGAATATGAATGCCTCTTTAACTTTTCAAGCCTTTTGGACTAAGGTTTGAAGAATATCAATGTGTCATTATAGTGATGGGTAGATCGGCCTGAGTGAAAAGAGGAGAAGATACCCATCTTCCAAAGTCATCTACATAGATTATGAACAACCAAAGAAAAAAAATACAAGGAAATGAAATGTTTTTGGTAGAGTTCCCAAGAAAGGACAAAATAAATCAAATAGTAATCCCCCATAGTTACCTAAAGGGGTATTGCAAAAAGTATATAATCAATAAGACTATAAAACCTAAGAAGCTTTAACATGTATTGCACATCTTGCCAGTAAATGTTATCATAAGCCTTAGCTAAATCTAGTATGTTCAAGCACAACTACTTCTTGTGAATTTTAGCTCAATGGATGGCCTCATAGGATGTAATGACATTGTTTATGATATTCCTTCTCAAAATAGAACTAACTTGATATTCCTCAATCAAATCAAATAGAAAGAATTTCAACCTCTTAAATAAAATCTTAGAGAGAACTTTCTAAATTTAGTTACAAAGATTAATGGAACAACAATATGAAGGAGAACTGATTTGATTTCTTTTAGGAAGAAGCACCATAAGGTTGTTGTTCCAAACCTTTACAAATGTCCCGTATCTAAATCCAAACCTAAGGATGAGCTCAAACTCTAGTCCAATGATATCTTAACAATTTTTGAGAAACTTAAAATTCCAACCAAAGTATCCTAATATCTCTTTGGAGGGGGACGATTTGACAACAATCCAAATCTACTTGCACATGAGGATTTGCTAGAGGATGGTATTTTGCTCAATTATGATGAGATTTGGGTGCATTCCATCCAATAATTAATGGTCCATGTTATTATTGTGCTAGTAAATAGACTAAAAAAAAACCAACAACAACTTCTAAGTCCTAACATAAATGTATTGAAAAAGTAACATTTTGTTTTTTCTTGCCTTTTCTATTAGTGACCATATGAAAGAAAGTGAAACTTTGATATCCCTATCTAATCTAGCATTTCTTTGTCCATTCTCTCTAGTAAATTTCTTCTTTATATGTTGTCTTGCAAGCTCTTTTCTTGGTTTGAATAAGATTCACCACAATTTGATCCCATTCCAAGAGGATGACTTGCTTGTTTTATTTCTAGATGACTTCTTCAAACACATCTCTAATTGGATTCAACCAAGTTTGGCATCATTCCTACTTATAAAAGATTTTGAAAGTTTGTAGCCTATCACGAATTGACCTATGATTACAAGTGTCGTTGGGAGAGTTCTATATCTTATCCAAGGCCTTTATGATTTTCTCCTTTTCTAGCAAAACATTTTCAAAATAAAATATGGAAATTAGACATAGCTTTGCATCCTAGTTACATAAAATGTGGCTATGATCCAACATGATCCAAGGTAACAAATGACCATACAGATGATATTGAATTTAAAGGCCATGAGGGAAAAAAACCTATGAAACTTTGATATTTGTGCCAGCTTACTCTCCTTTTTTGGTTCCTTGGTTATTCTTTTACTTAATAATTAGGAGACCTTGGCCTTGAGGCCCTTCTTGTTATGGATCCAACTCTCTCCTTACCTTGGTTGCTAGCTAAGATTGAATGTAACCATTGTTGGGTCATGTTGTCTTCATTGAAAGGAGGAGGACATTGGCATTGGGATCTACTTAATGGATACTCTATGTTCTCCTTCTTTGACTATGATGTTAATGTAATTAGGATCCTATTTTTTTGGAGGCTTCATGGTGGGCCTCCATGAGTTTTTCATTTCTAAGTTGGGCCTCTATAGATTGATAGTCCCTAGAGAGATGATGTCACTTGGTAGTTTGGTGTCACTGCCTCAAGCCCTAGCTTCATCAATGCTATCATGAACATTGACGAAATGACATAATGAAGGGGCAACACAACATTACCCTCTAGGTCTCTCCATCACAGCTGTTCATCCTAGTGGAGAATGAAAGTCAAGTCTGGATGGTATGGATCTTGATGAGCATTGATTACTTTGAGTTGTTGACAAACTTCCTTTAAGTTCTTCATTGTACTATTGTCAATAGGTGGAAAATTATCCCTATCAAAAGAAGCCATATTTTAATTTGTTCTTATAATGTGCCTTGGAATAAAATATTATTATTTTTCTCAAGATAGTATGGTATGTTATTAAAATGATTTTTGTAGAATTTTATTATCTAAAACATAGTGCATAATAGAGAATCACTGTCAATTCTATTACCATTCATGTAATGTTTCCAAGTACAATACCACTTGAATAAAGCTCCATTTGATCAATTCATTCCATATTGTAGGCACTCATAGGGAAATTTAGCTAGTCCTATGAAAATAAATTGTAAGAGCTTTGTTGTGGAAATGACCAAAAGTGCCATAACTGCAGATGGTGCATGCATTTATATAGGCTTAGGGTGGAATGGTGTTGATGCATATATGTTAATGTATTTGAGGATACATCAACAAGGATGTGTAAATGCATGCCCATCGATGTAGCTAACTAAGAGACTCTTCATCAACTATCAACAAAGTCTTCAAAATGAAAATCAAAGAATGCTCATATTTACAAATTCATTTGGATGAGATGAATGGTTTATTTACTGATTTAGATGATTTTTAAGTTATTTTTATGAAAATTTAAGGGTTATTGCTATTCTAAGTTCCTTTGATTTTTGGGAAATTGGCCATACAACTCTCATGACTACATCCTCCTTTATCCCTATATTAAATACAGTTTCTTACCTATCCTTAAGTATTCTCATTCCCAAAATCTACTTAGTAGTAATAAGATCTTTAGTAGCAAAACATTTATTCATATTATTTTTTAATTTTTAAATTTGAAATACATCATTGCTTGTAATGATCATATCATCAACATGTAATAACTAAATCACAAATTTACCAAGCAACTATCCATAAAGGTAAATGTAATGATCAAATTCACTCTTAGAGTATTGTTGATTTTGCATGAAATTATCAAATTTCTTATACCATTGCCTAGGACCTTGCTTCAAATCCATATAAGCTTTTTTTTAATTTGCAAACCAAATTTTTGTTTAAAACTTCAAAACCATTAGGCAACTTTATGTAAATTTCCTCATGTAGATCACCATGCAATAAAGCTGTTTTGATATCTAATTATTCTAATTCAAGATTTAAAGTGACAATCGAAGACAAGATAATTCTAATAGAAGAATGTTTTACAATTGGAGAAAATGTCATTAAAATCAATAATTGGGATTTAATTAAATTCTTCTACCACAAGTCTAGTTCTATATCTCTCTTCTTCATTTGCTTCAATTTTTATTCTATAATTTGATTTATTTGTCAATGCATGGTTTCCAAGAGGAAGAGATGCCAAATCCCAAGTATCTTTTCTTTAAAGGCTTCCAACTCCTCTTTCATGATAAGTTTCCATCTAGAGGCCTGAGGTGAAGTGATTGCCTCTTAAAAAGACACAAGATCATAATTATTTGTATACAAAACATAATCTTTGAAATTTTTTGGTAATTTAGAAACTCTGGAAGATCTTCTTACCTCAAGTAACTTAGAACCAACTTCATCATTTGTAGGGCTTATTATTTTCAACAAATCTTAGGACATAAGTAGAATTAGTAGAATTTTCAACAAATCTTAGGACATAAGTAGAATTATCATCTTCATGTTTTTCATAGGGCTTATGATACATTACCTCCTCATTGAAGATTACATCTCAAGATCTAATTATTTTCTCTTTAAATGGTCCTAAAGTTTATAACCAAAATTATCACCTTCATATCCCAATAAAACATATTTATGTGCATGCACATCTAATTTTCCAGGATTGTGTTGATGCATATAAGCTTTACAAACAAAGACCTTGAAATGAGAGAATGAAAGTTTTCTCTCACTCCAAAGAATTTATGGTATTTCACCAAGGCTATGTGTGGAGAATGATTGATTAGGTATGTAGCAATATTAGACCTAGGAAGCCTTGTTTGTGATAATAATGTATGCAATCTTTCTAGAATGGTATTGTTGTGCCTTTTTGCCATACCATTATTTTGAGGAGTTCCATAAGGAGTTTTTAAATGAATTATTCTATTTGTTCTACAAAGCAATTCAAACTCTTGAGAGGTATATTCACCTCCATTATCAGTAATAAGACCTTTTATAGACTAGCTAGATTCCTTGTCTACTCTAGCCTTAAAAAAACTTAAATATTTCTCAAACTTTATTTGTTAATGCAATACTACAAAGCTAAGTTTACAACTAAAATCAGATGGGTTTAATTAGAATGGGAATCAGAGTGTTAATGAGCAAGTTATGGATATTTGACCGATAGGTGCGCAAGCTAGAAAATTTGTGGAAGAAAATTTGAACAACTCCCTCGCATGAATAGTGGAAAATGATGTTGACGTGCATGGGGGGTCCATATATATAGTTTCTAAGGACGCGATATTGCATACCCAATAGCGTGGACCTGATATCCCGTTGGACTTGATATTGCGGCCCATTGAAAATAGGGTACTTGGCAAGATTGATGAATTTTTGAATTTCCAAGGCTGAAAATGAAGGATTTGAGGTTAATTTGAAAGGTCTAGGGTAACATTGAACAAACCTAAAGGCACCGAAAGTGTAAGGAAGTGGGATTTGTTAATGAAATTCATGAATAGGATGAGGAAAAAGGACATGTAGTTGTGCCTAGGAACGTTGGAATTCAGAATGATGATAGAGGGAATGATGATTGTAGCTATGCAATGCATGGAGGGTATAAAATGAAGTGGTGATGTGCAAAAGTGCAAATTACAAAAGTTACACAAGTGGGTCCTCCCTAGAGCATTTTCTTACCTATGATGCCCTTACGTAACCACACTTGAAAATGTCTGTATGCACTAAAAGGGTTAAATGTAATCCACACTAGTTCCACAAAACACACACATGTAGATACCACCCTAATAAGGTATGGATTCAATGCTACACAAGACATGAGTCACAAATACATGAACAATGAGATGAGGTGAATCATAGAAGGGATTGCAGAGATTGGGACATGAGGTAATTGACCAGGGCACAATGAATCTTGAGTGTAGGATGTGATTAATGTGTCATTAGCCCATCACTCCAAAATCAAGACCAAGTCCATTCCTCTGATCAATGACATCACATTGTTTTATCCAATGATGGACAATCATAAGAGTAGCATGATAGCAAGGCGTATGATCACTTGGCATTTCGTTCAAGGGAGGAGTGATTTGGAATTTCATTGTGGCACATTTGTCTTGATCTTTTCATTTCTTTTTGTCTAGCTACTTTAGCACACTCTCTTTTTTTTTTTCTATTTTTTTCAGCGTAATCTAGAGAAGCTACCTACCTTTAGGCATGGGTTCATGTCTTTCTAGTGGGACCCCCTAGAATTGCATTGGGTTTCTTTATTAAGTGCCTTTATTACTCTTACTTCTAATTGTTGTTAGGTTGACAAGGATCTTAGTACAACGAGGTTGCATGATAACTCCTATAGATGTCACAAAAGAGAATCCACAAGTCCCCTTGATGTCACACCCTAGCCATTCCCTCTTAGTCCATCATTTTTTGCTCTAGGTATAATGAGCAGAAAATTACTTTTAAGTTTTCATGATGACAAGAATATCATCGTACCCAAAGTAGAACCTCTTATTAATAGAATGGTTAGGTGGATGTGGTGGGCTTGCTATCCAAGTAATTAGCCACCTGAGACTTGATATCATAGAACAACACCTCAACCAATGAGTCACATGAGTGTTTTATTCATAGATGAGATTACCCATAAAAAGATAAAAAGATAAAATAGTAAATAAAAAGATGAAGCAAAAAATAAAAAGATAAAACAATAAATTAAAAGATGAAAAATTGAAAAACAAAAAATTTGTAAAATTAAAGAAAAGGAAAAACATTTATTAAGTCTACTCGTTAGAATGGAGGATATCCCCCATGACTAAACTTTTGATCATGGCAAGAATTAATAAATGGAAGATTTGGATCTATGCATGTTGGATATATTAGGACCTGGTCATATCCAAACCATTGGGTGTCTTTTGATGTGGTGGTTGGAGTGTACCTAAATTGGGGTGAACACATTGTATTAAAGTTGACATAGTGGGGCAAGTTAGAAGATGTGGTTAATTGATAAGGAGTTGACCCACTATGGCACCCTTGACCATAAGATGGTATGCAACGATCAATGTCTCCCTATATGGTTGTATTCATTGGGCTGCATGGTAGTTTGAGTATTGATTGACAGCCCTGATAAGATAATAGAAGATGTTGTGTTCGAGGAGATAGATGCATCACAGTGTGGAACTTGCGCTGGGTTGGGGGATATAGGGGTTTCGGAACCATGCTGTCTCTTTCTTCGATCATGCCTAAAGAAAGGATGCTTTTGACATTGTGGAGGACCTCCATTGCTATTGATCGTAGCAACACAAGTAATGTTTGTGGGTTGGTGCTGTGGTGAAAAACTTGCTGGTATTATTGGTGGTGATGTAGAAGGAGGTGAAGGATGGTAATATTGAGGATGAGGAGTAGTGCAAGGAACATGAGGTGGTGATCTTGTGGGAAAGGACATGGTTTGATAGTACTTAGGAGACTGATAACAATGTGGTGAGATAGAGGATGTTGACTCAGTTGGAGAAATAGGATGATGAACTTGATACACACTTGGGTTCGGATGCTATGAAGGGTGTGACCAATTTGAGGGTGGCCTTTCCCATGACTAGAATTTTGGCCACTGTGATTGAACACAGTATTTCTATATGAGCTCTGGATGTAACATTCCCTCCCAATGCTCATGTAAATGTGACAAGATTTGGCATTAACCTTTGGGATGATCGTACAGGCAAAGGTTACATTGATATGTATGATTAGTAGTTAAGTTCTTATTCTCTTCAACCCTTCTTTCCGATTGTCTAAGGGTGTTCTGTTCTACATCTTGGTTCGTCATGGTTCTACCTTTGATAGTGTTGGCATATTCTCCACATTTTTCATGTATCCATTCCGTCATCTTATTGATCTTTGCCTCAATTTCATCTAGTGATTGTAGTATTGGCAAAGATGATCCCACCTCCTTAAGATGAGTTGATTTCTCCTCTTCATGATCATGGACCTTTGCTAATTCAAGATTTTGGTCCCATTGAGAGCTTTCAACATTCTCCCATTTAGCCATTTCTCCTTCTTCTTTTGCTACTCGCTTAATAAGCTCTTGGAATTGGTGGGTTCATAGCTCATATAGTTGACCTAGGGCATACATCCCTAGGGTCTCCCTTGTTTCGTTATGGAGCCCATCTATGATGTGATACATTAGCCTTTCCTTGGAGAACCCATGGCTTGGGTAATGGTTTAACAATGAATAGTATCTTTCTAAGGCCATGTCTAAGGGTTCATGTTGCTCTTGTTTCCACTCTTGGATTTGTCTCCTCAAGGTTGACACTCTTGCATAAGTTTGATATCTTTTAGTGAAGAGTTCTACCATTGTCAGCCAATGTTGAATTTATTTTGGTCTTAAGGACCTATACCATACTTTTGCTTGGCCAATGAGTGTTGTAGGAAAGAGCTCAAGCTTTTGCCACCCATTATCAATATTGTTCCATACACAAGCCTCATGCAAGGCTTGTAAATGATGTTGTAGATCTAAATCATAGCCTCTTGGAAATTTGGAAAAGTTGTTTAAATCAAGCCTGGGTAGATGAATTTCCTTACGATGCCTGTGGGATATTTGAACAACCTCTTATATATGCATTAGGCTCTTTGTGGCTAGCAGGGGTTCATCATCACTAGGTAGGTTATGAATTTGTGAGTGGGGATGATGTTGTCTTCATTTATGTACATAGGAGACCCCTGCATCAAATTGAGTACTCTAAACTTCATCTTCATCATCGTATAATTCGTTGGTTCTCCAATGAATTGCCTTACTGGTTGTTGCATTATCATAGTCTTGTAAGAGAGACATTGTTGTGAATTTGTGTGTGACTTAATTAAAATTAAGTTCTTTTTCTAAGAGATATATCGTGAATACTTTGTTACAATGATCTTATATGATATAACTAATCTAAATAACTAGCACCATCCTCAACAATAGCACTAATGATGATTGGCGAGGTATCCCTACACTCAACCATACGAATACGAGCGTTCACGCATGATCTGGTCCAACTCCGTATATGGGCTAGTTGTGGTATCAAGATAGTTACATGTTGATCATAGTTCATTATCTTCCCACCTAGACTAGTATTTTCTTTGTCATGTATGGTTTAGTCCAGAGTGAGGTGTATGATGTGGTCCTAAACTAGTGCTACCCCTAGAGACAATGGAAAATAACCTTGTTTAAGCTAATAGGGAATGAGAAGTAAAATCTAAGCTAGCCTAAGTGCGATGAGCATTCACCCTTAATCATCCGTACACATCTTGGACCTTGTGTACTACTTCTGGGATTACCAAGCACATGTTACTTAAGCACTCCTAGATACGCTACTGGGATACCAAGTTGTCATACTTAAATGCTTGTGATTAAGTCGTACTCATTTCACATTTAATAACAAGGATAGTAAATGATGGCAAAGAAATATTAATTAAGAAAAAAATAAATATCAATAACAATTAAAACTAAGTGAATGCTACAATGATGGAGTAATCTTGATCTTTATTGCTGATCATGTGCATGTCCAAGTACATCACACTCGAATAAAGGTTCCGTACAATTACAATCATCACACTACAGGCATGCATTGGGGAAAGAATTGAAATGAACTAAAAATGAACAAAAAGATTCTACTTCTACACTTACCTTTTTTTTCCTGTGTGCCTAAATGTGTATTTATAGGCTTACATAGGAATCATGATATTGTGTATCTGATATTGTTCTCTAGGCCACGATATCACGTACCCAATATCGTGGATCTGATATCGGAGCCTGGCAAATCATGATTATCACATGGTAGTTGACTTAGTGGTGGATTTATGTCTAAAGTCGACTTAGTGGTAAATTTGTCTTTAAATGTCAATTCACAATCATTTTAATAGAGAACATCCTATATTAAGATTTTCCAAGCTTCCAAGTTTTTCAATATTTTATAAACTTTCCATAACAAAGTTATCCTCTTCTTTGATTTTTTCCCTTGTTTAGCTTATACATACATTTCTACTTCAATAGAAGACTTTATACTCAGTTTTCAATGTGGTTTAGCAACATTCTGTATGTTGATTTATATAATTTCTTAAAGTGCTTTATTTTATGATGTTATTCTTATATAATTCATATTAGTTATGTTTTGATATTCTAGGCTTTGTTCTCTTTTTTTTTTTCATTTTATCAATAGTCTTCTCCTATTGCATTATTGAGTTTTAGAGTAAAGCAAAGAAAATTTAAATTGTTTCTATCTTTTATTTTTGATTAACTAATAGAATATGCACATTATCAAATACAAATAGCATTGAAGATGAACAACATATTTTCTTGGAATATCTTGCATTGACAAATATTTTGAAAAACACTTAGTAATTTTCTTAATGATGCTTTCAAATTTGAGTTTGTAAACACATCAACTTCATAGTAGGGATGTCTATGCAAATTTTAAAATTGGATTTAATAAAATTTCATTTCATCTATTTTCTCCATTTGGTTAAATCTATGCTTACTCATTCTAGTCTAACTAAAACCTTTTTTTGACTATAACTCTCTTAATCCTTCTTCTTTAATACCACAAAAACCTTTCTCTTTAATTTCAATGAAAAAAATTTTGCTTTATTGGTAATGAAAAAAAAAAAGTTTTATTCAACAAAAGAAAATAATGCTCTACAAAGTCTAAAAATATCATTAATAATATTATAATGATTTAATTTTTTTACTAATGAATGCACATCTCTTGCAAAGAACTCATACCCTCTTCATGGATCTAAATGTTGGTTTCATGCTACTTGAATCTTTGTTTTCATGCTTCCATGAACTTGATGCATAGCCCTGTGGTTATGCAATGCACACAACCATAAAATTGATTAGAGATATATATATACATCTCTATGAATTGGTTGATATGATCTTATAAATTAACATTATGTTGTACAAGCCCAACTTTTGGACGAGGAAACAAGATTGATAAAAGTAGAATTAGTCATCCATCTTCTCTTTCTCTGCCCATTTTCCAATTTCATTACACCCTCTTGGTCAAGTTTGTTCTTAGTCTCTCTTATAAATAATAGCTCAAAAACACCCTAAATGAACAATGAAACAACAAACTTGACCGAGACAGTGTAACAAAATTGGGGAATGAGTAGAGAAAGAGAGGATGGATGACTAATTTTGCTTTTATTAATCTTGTTTCCTCATCCAACAATCGGGCTTGTATAACATAATGTTAATTTATAAGATCATCTTGGCCAATTCATAGAGATATATATAATATATATCTCTAAGCTAGTGGAGCCTTTTTGCAAGCTAGGAATAGAATTGCATTATTTTTTGTAAATTTCTCCATGATCATTGTCAACTTTATTTTTTTAAAGTTATTCATTATCATCATCAAGGACATTGTTTTAAAGTTATGTTGTTAAAATATTATTTGAAATATTTTAATAATATTGAAATTGGCAAACCTTTAATCTCATGTGGGATTGACGTGGGCATGTGGTTTTCCAACAACCTCAGTAGGTTGTTGTCAGCTAGAAATGCTAACACCATGTCCATCATGTTTTGGGGTCTACTATGGTTGCTGAAGTTATTGTGGTGGATGGTCATGCAACATCTCAAAATCTATAGCAAAAACATGCTGAAAATTGTACACATCGCTCTTGGATGTGAGTCGACGCATTTGGTGGTACTCAAAGTCCATGTAATTGAGCATGCTGGCAATGCCAATGGTGATGGTGTCCATAGCAAAAGGCTGAAGTTGAAGATACAGGTGTTCTAGGAAATGTCAAGGAGTATGTTGGAGGACTTGATACCATTGAGTTTTCTATTTATTTTATTTTCACTACTTTTTATCATTTTCAATGTGTAAAGGAGAAGTTTTACCATGGAAAAGTTTAGGATTCAATATAGTGAAATTTGATTTTCACGTGTCCCATGGTGAAATAAAGGTTGTGGATGTCATTTGAATATGACATTCAATAAATGCAATGAGGCATTCAAGTTAGTAATTTTTTAGATTTTTGTGGGTTCCATGGATTTGCATTGGGTGAGGTGGGAAAATATATATTTTAGGATATATAGTCAAATTAGAATTTTATAATGTAGTATTGTTCATGTATCGCTTAACTTAGAGTTTTGAAATAAAGAATTATGCTAACACCTCATTGCTTTGAGGATGTTTTTAGTCATAAAGTTTCCCAACACAGAAGACCTATAGCAAAGCTACTAAAGGAACATGGAGAAAAGAATCATATTCATATGAACACTTATATAAGAGATTTCATTAAGGTCTTCAAGCAACTTAGAACTTATGCAAGGATTTTTAACATTGAAATACAAAGGTGCTTCACTAGTATGTCAATTATATAATTAACTGAGTTAGTTTTTATTAGTGTAATAGAAGTTTCTAGGCTAGGTGCATTTGAGAATTCTTATTTTAAATAAGGTGTTTTTGCCTTCACCCTTAAACATAAATGGAGGAGTGAATAAGAACATCTTTTTACTGTTTCAAACTCTAACATTTATATTTATTAACTTTACCTTGTTAAAATAATAAAAGAGTCAAGATGGTTATCTTTTTTATATAATTTTTGTAAAACATCATCATATTAACTATATGTGCTAGGGTGTACTTATAGTCAAGTTGATTACATATAAAGGATTTATAAGTAAGAGGTTTCTATTGATGCCAACATTGCCCATGCTAGGCACAGGGCCATGATCAACAATATTAAGATGAGAGAGTTGGTCAATCTAGGATTTAAACCAATAATTTTCATGGTGTGATAATAGGAGCCTCATATTGTTTGATATTTGCCTTTATGTGTAAATTCATAGGTGTGCATTGGAACCCTAGTTTTAGAAAGATAATAGGAATGGAAAGTTCATAGCATAGATTATCATATTTTAGGTGCATGTAAATTTTACTTCAAATGTAGATGCTAAATTATGCCATCATGGTTTTTGTGCTAAAAACAACACTTATGATTTTACTACATATGTATGCATGCATAGCTTTTATTTTATGTAGGTTCATGAATTTTGGACACCTTAGTTTATTTGTAGTAAGAAATCCTCATTGGTTATGAAGAGACAACATGTGCTTGGCAAAGAGTGGCATGCTGCAAGGGGGGGAGGGGCTTCTAGATAACCATGATGGTCCAACTATGTTAAGAAATATCAAGAAGTGCCATGAGAAAATATCCTTACAACAATCTACCTCATTTCCATCATTTTTTTGGATGTAGAGTTCTAAATTATGTTTGGATCTTGCCTCGATATTTTAATTACGTTTCATGGCAGATGTGGGCAGGCAAGTGGCATAATTAATGTGAAGGTGGTGGGTGTAACTGAAGGTGGTGGACATTACACTTGGTGGTTGTAATTAGTGACATGGGCATTTAAGCTAGCAGTAGCAGGCGGCTATAAAAGTTGGGCTGCAACTAGCAATAGGGGATCATCTGGGAGCCTCCCCTCTCTAGCTAAGAAAGGTGAGCAAACAATGGTTTCTCTTTCTTTCCCAGGTCTATGTGCATAAGGTGGTAGCTACGGAGCACTAGCAGACAACAACTACAGAGTACCGCAGGAAGTCACCTATAGTGTAACATCAGCACCTGCAACACATGTGGATGGTGACATCAGGTAACCTTCCCTCTTTGGTAGGCAGACTATGGATGGGAGGTGTGTGGTAGGTAGAGCATGCCTGAGTCGACGGGTGCTCTCTCTCTCTCTCTCTTTCTTTGTGATAGTGGTGCATCAATAGTAGGTGATCATTAGCGATGAGCAGGCGACTACAGGTGAACAAGCAACATCACATTAGCTCCAACAGCACAATGTTAGCAACTATGAAATGCATGTAGATAGTGGTAGACATGTTTGCATGCTACCGTGCATTAGAGGAGCAATTTGTGACAAATGGCACACATGGCAGGAGACATCGTAGATAGCATCAATGGGGCTCTCTCTCATCAGCAACCAAGAAAGATCTTGGGTCTCTCTCTTCAGTAGCAACTATAGAAAGTGTGCATAGTGACACTGTAGATGGTGAAAGTATCTGTGATGGTGGTGGGTAGCACTGCAGCATGCAACAACAACTAGTAGACATTGCAACTGCATAGCAGGAGTTACAACTAGCAGCACATGGTGACAAAAAATGATGCACGTAGATGGCAATGGTTAACATTGGGACAAATCTATCTCTCCTTCTCTCCAGGAAACTACAAGTAGTGTTGGCTATGGTAGCATCCGTGACAACAACGAGATAACATGTTTTAGCAACAATTGGGGTTTTCCTATTGGACAATGGGTGCCATTGATAGTGATGGATTGGCGACAACGAGAGACTAGGGAAGAGTTTAGAATTTACTAGTTACTTACTATATTTTCATTAAATCTTGAAATTCAAGACAGTTATTCAATTTAAATTCTTTTGACTCTTTAGTTTGCTTTACTATTTTTTTGAACGTTACATAGCCCTCTCTAGCTGAGATTATTTCTGGGTTTCTATACACTTACGAGAGGCACCCTAGGGAATAGTCTCCTCAAATGAGTTTTTTTAGGTGTTTGTGCATCCAAAATTTATGCATCAACACCTTTTTTCACTAGAAGGAGGGTTTTTTTTTTCCAACTTTGTTTTCCATTTTTATTTCCAAAATATCAATTTTTTATTCTTTTCTTGTTCCTATTCTGTTTCCATTTTCCAAAGATTTTATTTTCCCTATTTCTATTCTTAGTCATCTACTTTATAGTTTTTGAATCTTCATTTTTCCTATTTTAGTTTCTTTGAACTTTAAATTTCCCATTGTAGTTTTTTGTCTTAGTGACAATCATTTATTTTCAATTACTATTTAGTTTCCGCTACCTAAAAATTTCTATTTTTCAATCCTTGAAATCTTTTATTTTCCAATTTCAGTTACCCAAATGTTTAGTGGCTTGTTTTTGCTATTGGTTCCAGTTAATGGTTGCCTATTTTTGGTTTTATTGCTCTATTTCAATTTCATTTTCAGGTTCCCAAATTTATACTCTAGTGATCCTTACCTCAGCCCCAACTTTGGTGAGGTGGTTTTCATTAATTATTCATTTTTAAATTTGCTTTTTTGAAATTTTGCATTTCATTGCTTTTCTTTTAAATTTTATATATATTGGAATTTCAATTTTCCTTTTAAAGATAAAAATATAAAAGATATAGTATTTAAATGTTTTTTTGTCTTATTTAATTTTATAGTTTATTAGTGTTTTATATTTCCTATTATTATTTTTTGTTTTATGAGTGAATCTTCATCCCAACAAAGAGCTTCTACTCTAGCCCCTAGTCGACCAACTACCTATCATTTCACTTTAAAAAAATAACGAGCCTCATGTTTTCCAAGTTCTATCCCTAGAAGGACTTGAACTAGGATGGTAGCAAATCAACCCCCAGCTCCCTTGGTGAGCAACCCCTTTAACTTCACCAACTACTACAATATTCTAAAATCCCTCTAGAACATAAATTTGTTCTTTGATGCCATAACCCCTATTAGCAATGCCCACCAACATATACAATGTTTTGAAACCTTACTAGGCATCTATAACATTGTACAAAATGACATAGCATTTAGGATATTTGTGACAACTTTTAAGAGCAAAGACACCCAATGGTTTTTGATGCTTCCACTTTATCAACTCATGGCAAGAATTTAAAAATAAGTTCATGCTTCAATTTGACAAGTTCACTAGCTCGACCATAGCATTAAGCAATTTTACAAGCTTAAGGAAAATAGTTGGGGAAAATGTTCATGATTACAACTTAAGATTTCTCCATCAACTTGCCTATGTGCCAAATGAGATGCGTTGACAACCTGATGGTATCCTCAACTTCTACCTCTCTACCATTTATCCATTCTTTGCCTATGCCATCAAATCTGAATCCAACATAATGGAAATACAGGGAGTGATGGCTAAAGCCATAGAGTTAGAACAAATTACCCTCATGAATAGCATTCAAACCCAATTTGGGATGATGAGCATTAGTAACCCTATGCAATCTAGTCCTCTACCTTCACCAACTTTTCCAATGACTAATACAATGTTTCAAACTTCCACTTCCCTTCACATGACTCAACCTATAGATAGCTATTTTCAAGGTCCAACATCTTCTACATTTCTACCATTCAACATTGGTTTGAATGATGATCAATTGAAAGCCTTAGTCTAATCAATCATAAATCCAAATGGAATATCCAATCTTGTTGGACCTACAACTCAAAATCAAAATTAGATGACTCAGATATTAACTTCACTTCAAAAAATTTCCAATGAAGTAATTGAATTAAAGCAAAACAACAACAAGGTTCTTATACAATTTGAAGAGCCAAGTACATCAATCAATGATGATTATTGTCATCTCCATAACACTAAGCAACATTCTAAGAAAACTTGTTCTCAATTTTTAGCATTATATGGTGATAATGACCAAGGTCAACAAAATGGAAAATCCCTAATTATGGTCTTGAACATACCTCATGAAATCAAGAATGAAGAAGTTTCCTCATTGGAACAAGTTATGGTAAGCGACCCCAACCCACATAACACTTGCTATCGTAGACTTAGTGATATTATGAACACACAACAAACTAGGAATGATCCTTATACTCCTCCAAACAAAAGAGCTCTTAGTCAAAACAACATAAATACTTAAATTGGATCATCCCAAACAAAAAACCCACAATGACCAAACCCCCCTTCTATACTTAGAAGAACTCCACCTCAATAAGAAGCCAAAGATGAACAGAAGACTTATGATCTAGTTGAGGATTTGAAAAAGAGTTAAAGTCAACATTTCAATATATGATCTTTTACACTTTAATGAAATGAAAGATGCAATTCAAAAGATAGTTCATACACCTAAAACCAATAAATAAAAATCCCTAACCCTTGAAAGGCAAGTTCACTTTGCAGAAAGTCCTAATGCATTATCAATACAAAACACAAATAATTCCATGATGAGCAAGAAAGAGCAACCTCCTTTCCTAACAACTCTGATTATTTTAGGAAAGAATGTTCATAATTGTTTGATGGATTCTGGAGCAATCATTAGTGTCATGCCACTTGAGGTATGTAAAACCTTAGGAGCATAGATGCTACCACAAGTGAGAAGTGTGATACAACTTGATGGATCCAATGTACTTGTAGTAGGATCATTAAAAGAAGTGAAAGAAGAACTTAAAAAATACCCTACATTTACATGTTATATGGATATTTGTGTAGTTGATATGTGATCCACATATGGTGTGCTCTTATCTAGGACTTTTGGAGCCAAGCATAGGGGCTTCTTTAGATCAGACTTCTCAAAATTATTAAGTACTATTAAAGGAAAATATGAATATATCGTCATACCAGGAGAGCCTTTTTATAAAAAAGTGGTAACAACTTTTGATTAACAAAATAAATCTTTGGAAAATCAAGATACTAATCTTTATATTGGAGTTATTAAAGTTGGGCTTGGCAAATACATTATAAATGACTACGAGAGTGAAATTTCAAAAATAAATCCTTTCACTTCTAGTGAATGTGAAGGAATCTATGAAGATACCTTGCCTTATCATCAACATGATGGAAAGGGGTTTCTTTTGGATGACTTGCCACCATTAGAAGAGGACAATGATATAGATGAGATCCTATCCCTTAAAACATTAGAAGGTGTGCCAAATTTTGATGACATATCCATTGAACATGTTCCTAGAGAAGACGTATTCAATGACTTACAAAAACTTAGACCTATTAGACCTAAGATTGAAACTTAGATGAAAGAAGAACTTGATGAACTTTTAGAATCTAAAATTATTCATCTTATGAAACATTCAAGTTGGACAAACAAACAAGAGAATTATAATTATGTCTTGATTTTTGTAATCTTAATCATCAACAAATTGTTAAACGATGATTTGATAAGAAACATGCATGTAAAGTTTTTAAAATAGCAGATCTGGTCCTAAAAAGAGGTAGAGCATTTGGTTGAACAAGTCTTTAGACTAAGTTTTCTTCTATGTTGTTAGGTCCATTTCAAGTTATAGATGTCATTGGCCCCAATGGTCACAAAATTGTTGATTTGCAAGGATATAAGTTACCAGAAATTTTAATACATTTCATCCAAAGCATTTCTACTTAGGTGTCCCACATGGACACTTGGTAGATCCTTAGTTACATGTTTTCTTCCACTTCACTATGCATTTCATTTGTATATAGTTGCATTTGCATATTTTCTTTGCATTTCCATCATCTCTTTTTTAGCATATTGGTTTTTGTTTGATTTGTGCTTTTCATATGTTTTTATTAATCATTATGATCATTTGAGTTACTAGGCATTGGGTCATCACAACACCTTTTGAAAATAATGCAAATATAATGCTTTATATGATATATCTTATTACCATTATATAAAATCTCCTCTATATGATATATATTTTAATAATGCTATGATTCTTCCCAGTCTTTGTCAAAGTTATAGTTTTACTAGTTATGTTGGATGACAGAAGATGGGATTTATGCTAACTTATCATGTTATTATCATGATCATGTAAGTGTAGGACAATCATTAGGTGACCTTGGAAAATGCATTTTTCCCTTCCATAACCCTGAGCCCTTAAGTGTGATGATCCATGGCTATCTTGTGAGCAACAAGGTGAAGTGTGTTCATCTCTGCTTGAGAACCCTTAGCCACCCAGGAGACCTGCTATGATGTCATAATTAAAAGGCACATACATGAGGGTTGAATTGCACCATAGGCAAAGTTTTGAAAGAACCGTGCTCTTTGTCAATGCAGCTAATCAGAAAAACTCGTGTTGGAATTCCCACCTTAACAATAAAGTACACCATAAGCAAAGTTTCCTTAAAAATAAAAAGGAGAGACAAAAGGAAAAAGAATGAGAACCATATTCATTGGTAGTGTAGTAAGTTCTTGAGTGTGATGAGGTCCAATAGAAATCCTCACCCTAGCTGCCATTCCCCTTTTAAACCTATTTCCCCAAAATTTAGAAAAAAAAAAGAGAGGAAGAAGAAAGAAGAGCCCCAAGGAAAAATCTAAAAGTTGTGGTTAGCTATGATTTAAAAAAGGCATGCCCTCTTCATTAAGTTTGGCATAAGTCTTGTGCTCAAGGTAGTCCACATACCTTTTACTTTTACCTTGTGAGAAGATTGAGAATGAGATCTTAATTATATTTTTAATTACAATTTATAAAAAGTATATGGTTTGATCTTAATTAAATAAGATGGTGTGGTAAGGGTGGCCCACATCTAGTTCTCTTTTGATTATATAGTTATTTTAATCATGTTTAGATCAGTATAGTTTGCTTTTAAGTTTAATTTGTCTATGTTTTATGACCTTTTCAATCCTCTGTCTTTTGCATCTCCTTTTAAGATTTCTATGATTGTGTTATTCCTTGCACTTGCATGTAATTTCTAGTTTGGGGGCTAAGTGTTGATGCCAACATCGCCCATGCTAGGCATGGGGCCATGATCAACAATATTAAGATGAGATAGTTGCTCACTTTAGCATTTAAACTGATAATTTTCATGGTGTGATAATAAGAGCCTCATATTGTTTGATATTTTCCTTTATGTGTAAATTCATAGGTGTGTGTTGGAACCCTTAGGAATGGAAAGTTCATAGCATAGCTTATTGTATTTTAGGTGTGTGTAAATTTTACTTCAAATGTAGATGCTAAATTATGCCATGATGGTTTGTGTGATAAAAACCATACCTATGATTTTATTGCATATGTATGCATGCATGACTTTTATTTTACGTAGGTTCATGAATTTTGGGCACCTTAGTTTATTTGTAGTAAGAAATCCTCGTTGGTTATGAAGAGATGACATGTGCTGTAAGGAGGGAGGAGGGCGGGGGGCTTCTATATAACCACGATGGTCCATCAAGAAGTGCCATGAGAAAATATCCTTGCAACAATATACCTAATTTCCATCATTTTTTTGGATGTAGAGTTCTAAATTATGTTTGGATATCACCTCGATATTTTAATTGCATTTTGTGACAGACATGGGCAGGCAAGTGGCGTAACTAACTTGAAGGTAATGAGTGTAATCGACAATGGCAGACATTACGCTTAGTGGTTGTAACCGACAATGGTGGCATTTAAGGTAGTAGTAATGAGTGGCTATAAAAGGAGGGCCATGACCAGCAACAGGGAATCATTTGGGAGCCAAGGTGAGCAGACAACAGTTTCTCTTTCTTTCCTAGGTCTATGTGGGTGAGGTGGTAGCTGTGGAGCACCGGTAGACGACAACTACGGAGTACCAGCAGGCGGTCACCTATACCGTGAGGTCATCAATTTGTGGTTAAGTCATTATTATATTATGTTTTTCCAATGGATTTTTTTTAGCAAACCTAGTTTTTTTAGAATTCCCTTATGCAAGATTCTAAATTACTTCTAACTTCTTTAATTGATGTTGATATTTATATATGTAAAAATTTTTATTGATTCTTAAAATGCAAATTTAGAGGCTGGGGGCAAAAATCTATAGATTATGTGTAAGGTAGATGACATTTTAAATTAATTCCCATGTCTTTATCAAAATTTAAGAAAAATATTTATAGTAATGTATCTTTGAAATTGTTGAGTAATCTAGAAAAAATTGATGATGCCTTCTATTGCTAAATGATCAAGAGCCACTCTCTTGGTACTTTACATGACCTTCCTTTGCTACTGACACAGCTCCATTTCTTTGAAGCTCAGACACCATGATCTTCTCCTCTTTGTCTTTTCCTTCTTTTGTGTATTCTCAACTTCTTCCTTTCTACAACAATGAAGTAAAGTAATCCATTGTTGTAAAAATGAAGGAAAAAAAAAGGGTTTTTAATTAACCATGGGCATTGCAGATACTACCCAACCTCTATTGTTTTTGGTGCTCTTTTAGCATGGAGAGCGATTCTTTGTAGAGTTGCTTGGTCAAATGTAGCGGCCACCCCAGGTCCTACGATTTATTGTTGAAGCAAGTGTGCTTGTGGCCTGGGACCAGTTGCTCACAGTAGGGGTAGATTCTAAATATGAGCAATTCTGGATATAAGTGAGCCCAACGCAGGGCCTTGCCTCATCATTTCGGAACAATCACTGAGGAAAGATGCAACATTGGGAATATGTGGATTTGCAGGGTGCTGCAAGTGTTATGTTGTTGTAGCCAGTTCCTAGGATCTTATGTTGGAATCTTAGGCTGTCCTCCGTGAACATGCTCATCTGATGCAAACAGTCCATGAAAAGCTGCCTACGCACTATTGCGCCAGCAAAGGGTTGCTATCATAGTTACGGAAACGGGAAACATGGAAACATGGCAACCACAACGCAACAGAAATGGAAAAATATTAAGTTGCGAAAAAGAAACAAGCTTTAAACATAGAACCAATTAGTAACTTTAAGAAATTTTTATATTTTAGTGAAATTATGTCTATATTTCTTTGTTCATCAAACAACAAGTTAAAATGCAATTCAATACAATGATTTTTATATAAAAAAATTTACAATATTTTTATCCATTGGTATCTAAGAACAATTACCCATCAATAAACTTACATAGAAGTTATAAAAGAATTTATTTAAAAAATAAATATTTTTTTGAAAAAAATAGTAAAAAAAACAAAAATACATATTAAGACTAGTTTTGGTGATTGATAAATAAAATTTTTAAATGAGTACATGACATATTAAGTGTAATACATTAACATGCTAAACTTGCAACATACTTAATATTGTTTATATTGTTACTATTATTTTTATATACATTTTTGTATTTTTACCACCATCAAACATATTTTCATAATTAGAATCTAGACCCATATTTGATAAAGACCCATTTTGTAATTTTGAGAAGATTGAGATAATAACCTAATATTTGAATAAATAAAAACTAAATTTTTAGCCTTTGCAATGCTTAATCTATTGTGTTTTGTTGAGTGAATAAATGCATATTCACTCCAATTTCTTTCACATGCTGATTTATTAGAAACCTATAATACAAAAATGAATTAAATTAAAGACTTAATAGGAGGATATCACTAAAAAATCTTCGCTACATAAGCATGAGGATTCTGATTATCTTCTTCCATAATCAATAAGAGTGAAAAAAAAGACTTTATTAAAAATAAGATAGAAATATGTTATTTTAGCTCAAATAAAGGAAACAACAAAAATTTTGAGACCTTAGAGCATTAAGAAGATTTTTCATCTATATTCAAATGGTCAATTAAATTTGGAGGCAAACAAAAGAAATTTTTTTTTTTAAAAGAGGCTATTGCTAATATTGAGTTGCAAAATAATGTAGGCACTTCCATTTAAAAAGTGACAAGATTTTAGATGTTGGTTGTACTGTATTATGCCAAATCCTTTGAACAGTTTAGAAGCTTCAAAAGTTTTTTTTGGAGTAATCATATGTAGGGAGAAAAAACTTCAAAACAATTTAATCAAAATATAATTTGTCTATTTCCATTAAGTTAAATTCTTGGTCTTTTGTTTATATTTTTATGTAAATAAAACTATCAAAACAATGAATTAAAATACCTAAAAAATAACATCAACACCCATTAACGAAAGGTTACATTAAAACGAACATAGAAACGAAAATATTTTTGAAATGATTTTCAAGTTGTTGAAATTGTTGTTTAAAACTTTAGCTCAAATAATAAATTATTTGATTATTAAGTTATATATTAAGTAGATAATGAATTTTACTATATTTTAAAATCATTACAACATCAAGGAGATTTCATTAATATGTAGTACGAGAGGTAGCAAACATGAGAAAGGAAAGATTAATGTCATTAAATATTCAATTCACAAAAAAATATTTATAAATATCTTTTAAGTAAAATTTTAAAAAGAAAACTTATAGTTAATGGGAGTGTTAGGTTTAAAGTGAGTGCAATGAAGCTTGTTTCTCACAAGGTTCAAACACGAATTGCTACCTCCTTCAGTATTGGAGTTTGGGTTTCATATTGATTCCAAAATGTAAAAGCATCTAATGTTTCACGATCATTTCACGATCATTTGCACAATTAGGATGTGCAAAAAGCTCTCTCTGATTTGATATAAATGTCATATTTTTTCTTTTTCTTCACACAATTTTCTCTACTTGAAAAACATCAATCAATATAAGTTTTCTAACCTTTGTTAACTTCCCATCTATCTATGACATTTTATGAAACCATTTTGGATTAAGAAGAAACCCAATAAAATGAAGGGGAGAATGAAGCATCCTCTATCTTCTTTCATTACATTTCCATATTAAATCCTTTGTATGCTAATAAAAAAATAAGTCATTTTATAAAATTTGAAATAATGATTCTCTCATTTGATCCATCTTTTCAAAAATTTCTCCCATGGATGGAAAATTATTATCACAAAGTCTCAAAACCTTATAGATGAGATAAATTTTTTTTAAAGTAGCTTCAACTTGTTTTCAAAATAATTTTTCTCTACCTCCAATAATAAGATCAACAATTTCTTCACATAAACTTGAATTAAAACTTGATGAAATTTTCCACCTTTTCCACTTTACTAAAATTATCATTTCCCTAAGAGATTGTTTTACTTTAAAATGACATTCAATCATAATAAATTGTGAGGGAAACCTAGGTTTTGCATATTTTAGTAATTGTAAAGAAGAGTACTTTCTGTAGATGGCTTGTGACAATGAATAATTAGTGATAAACTGTTGAATTTTTTTACCATTTGGTACAACTTCAGATATCCAATCAACACTAGCATGAATATCTTTACAAGGAGTCCAAAAGATATTTAAATATTCATCCTCTATCATCTCTCCTGCCAACACATTATTTGAAGCACTATTTGTGATAATTTGGACAATATTATCTTTTCCTATTGTATTTATAGCCTCATGAAATAATCCCATTAGATAAACAACATTTTTAACATTTTTTGAAGTATCATGTAACTTGATAAAAATAAAACTTTTTGGAGATGATGCAAGGATATTAATATGTGGTTTTTTGGTAATATCTGTCCACCCATCTGATAAAATAAAAACACTTGTAATAGACCAACAATACTTTATGCCTTTTAAATTTGCCTCCCTTATAGCTATTTTTTTTAATTAAAAGTGTTGTTCTAATTTTTTCATAACAAGGTGGCACATACCCTTTTGAAGCATAATTTATCATTTGTATGGCTTGTTTAAAATAAGGAGACTTAGCAATGTTAAAAGGCATGACACATGCATAGAAAAGTCTTGCTATAGTTGCATCCACATTTTTTCTATTTGAAGAATTAAACATTCTTTCTAAATTAGTATTTGACATTGAATTATTAACATTTGTATATGCATCTGTACTCTTGGTGGTAGACATGGCATCAAAATGTTTGAATTGCTTAATGAAATCTTCTTTTTCAAACTTTGGTATTCTTTTACACACCAAAATTTGCTTTTTCTTCCTAATTCCAAGCAAGTGATATCTAACACATGCAACATAACTACTATTTATGTTGCAATAAGGACAAATCCATGATTTGTTTCCTGAGCTATTATACGTACCTTCAGAATATGTGTTTTTAACATTTACTATAGTTCATAGCTTTTTCTGAAAATCTCTTTTTAATAATTGATATTCTGATTTTTCTCCATGCCCTTCTTGCTCTTCAGAAAGCAAATCTTTTTTAGATGACATTGATCTTATAAGCTTGTTATAAAACTTCAGAATATTATTTACAAAGAAGATTAAAACAAACCATAAAACAAAAATGTATACTAAAAACACGGTTGGGAGGTATCCTAAATTACTACTTCACAAATTCACTCAACCAAACAATCCACAAATTCACTCAACTAAACAGGCGCTTAGACTAAGTTTGAACTACTTTTGCATCCTGAGATAGCACCTGGTCATTTTTCTTAGGTAGGAATGAGGTGTATTCAATACTTGTTGAACTAAAAATAGGGTTGGGAAGGATCCTAAATTCCTGAAAGAGAGGAATAGGTGAAGCTGATGAGGCATGCAATTCTGGATCAGACGATAAATTAAAGTATTAAACCCATTTTTTTAACAGAATCATAGCCAATAAAATTGACACCTCNTTTTCACAGGTGTTCGCGTGTCCAAAATTTACGCATCAACAGAAGCCCATTCTTATTAAGCTGGCCAGTGTGCAAACTTTATCCAATGATTTTAAAACTCAAACTATACATGGGAATTAACTTTATCCAATAATTTCAACTCTATGCAATCATTTCTTTTGGTAATATTACACCATGTTAAACTCTAATTTCCTCGTATGCTTAGACACTACCATTTATCCCTTCAATCAATTTAACATTTTAACATACACACATATAAATTCATAATACTTGTATATGTGATTCAATCACAACACTTGAATTGTCACCACCCTTAATTGTATT
Organism: Gnetum montanum; assembly: GCA_015680685.1. Taxonomy (NCBI): domain Eukaryota; kingdom Viridiplantae; phylum Streptophyta; class Gnetopsida; order Gnetales; family Gnetaceae; genus Gnetum; species Gnetum montanum. The sequence goes on along the minus strand of MNCI01019413.1, from coordinate 1,250,888 downwards.
TAAATGAATGTAAATAACTTTTCTTGAAAATATATCATAAAATATTTATGAAAAACTAGCACATAGAAAAACATTGCACCTATAAGAACAATAGTTTGCAATTTTGACTTGCCGTAGCACCAAAATGTGTTACTAAGAATAAAAAGGCTAGTGAAGTGACTACTAGCAATTTAGAAGGTTCTACTTATAAGGGAAATTGTTGACAAATTTTCGAGTTCCTTATAAGGGAAATTGTTGACAAATTTCACAAGTCCCTTACAAGGTAAAATAATCGTTAGGTAGAAAATTAATGTAAGGTTGAGAAAGAATATTTACATTACACAACAATTGCAATTGTGCTCTTTGGTGGACGATGTATACTAGAATTCTATCCAAAAAACAAAAAAAAGATTATTCCAAGCCTAATTTTAAAAAAATCTTTCATTCTAAATATCACTCAAACCAATTAATAAACACAAATTCACCATTGCATGTTAATTATCAAATAAAATCCTCAAAGATGAGCTGAAAATAGGACTTTGCTGCCACTTTTTCATCTAGATAAACAAGCATAAGGCAAGATCCAAGATTAGATTTATGAATAGAAGGATTTCTTGCCCCTCTTGAAATGGGAATAGAGAAAGGCCAAAGACGAGTTTCTTATATTAACTTTTCTTTTGAAGAAATGGATTTTGAGAATGAAACCTTGAAATTCTATAGGATATGAATTGCAGTGATTGAACTTTATTGTAATAAGAAAGACCAATGAAGAGACAGACAATGTACAAAAATGGTCCCTGGTTTGGTCGATTTTGAAAAGGGAGAAGGGGTGATTGTTGGAGAGGCAATGACTTACTACATAGAGTTGATGAACGATTTGTGACTGTGGAGAGTTGAAGCGGCAGCGATAGCAGCGTTCATAACACAAGCCCCAAATGCTTCACTAGAATGTGTTGCTTATTGCCATCCTCATCATAGAAGTGGCCCTAATTTTTTTTTCTCCATGTTTACGGTTTCACACATTCAATTTGCTATAGATGTGCATTTAATTCATGACAGACAATTCATGACAGATGCAGTTGTTGAGAATAAAGCATCGTATGTTTTCATATCTTTGAAATCATAAAATTTAAAAATAAAATCAAAGGAAACGTTTCACTCTGGAAAAGTTTCGTCACACAAGTGATGGTTAGTGTTCATGGGGATGGCGTTTTGAAACAGGATCCCATTTCCACAATGAAAAACACAAAACTTTAAGAATCCTTTGCCTTTCTGGAAACATAGGTTGGCATCCTATTGTCTTCTCTCAAAATCTGAATCTTGTCTGCAATCAGATTTCAGATTTCAGCATATTTTGTCTTGGTCCTGGTCCTTTCGAATAGACTTTGCCAAATAGAATATCACTGCTGGCTCGCTCTATGGCACTGTATCGGCGGGCTGGCTGGCCAAGATATTATCAAGTTTTTACCGTCACTATCTAAGACTGTACTCTGTGAAACTGATAGAGGTATTTTACATTTCTAACGTTTAGAATTTTCCTTTTAGTATTTTGGATTGAAATTAGAATAGAATTTTCCTTTTTGTTTTTCTCGTGTCCACAAAATACAACGGCCTCTCACCCTCCACCACTGTCCTGTGAGACGGATGGGGCTCTCGGCCAAAATAAAACCCGAGCCTTGCATTGCATGCAACAACATGGATGACAACCACACAAAATAAACACGCACGCAACATAACATAGACCAGCAAAACACATATAAAGGATAAGCACAAGCATGCTGAGAATCAAAATCAGAATAGTCATTTAGTTTTGGTTCAATACTTAAAATCAAAACAGAACCAGAGTTTATTTGGTTGATTTCAATATCCAACCAAAATCAAAACGAGAATACATGCAGTGATTGGTTCAACCCTTAGTTCTGATTTCAATACCCAACCAAAATCAAAACCAGAATACATGGAGTGCTTGGTTCAACACTTAGTTCTAATTTCAATACCCTGTCAAAATCAAAACCAAAATACATGTAGTGCCTGGTACAATACCCAAAATTAAAACCAGAATACAAGTAGCCATTGGTTCAACACCCCAAAATGAGAAGAGACCAGCAAGGAAAAGATGAAGGGGTTAGAATATGGCTAGGATTAGAATAGAAAGTAAAGGTAAAGATGAAGTGATTAGTATAACGCTAAGATGATGATGATGAAGAAAAAGGTGAAGTTCAGGGTGCTCCGAAGGGACGGTAACTGCAAACAGACTCGGCTACACCTACAAGGGAGCCCAAGGCAGCAGCGATGGAGACGGCCAAGGAGACTACACTAAGTATTTGCAGGGCAAGCCACCGTGGCGTCCACGGAGCAACGTGGGTTCGAGCTATGTACATGGATATTGGGTAGTATACTGTGAGTGGCCAGAATGCAAGGGCTCCCATTAGTCCCAGCACATCGTTGAAGAATGGCAGCAGCATCGCTATCAACGTCGTTGCCGTCACGAACGCTGTCCTCCACAGTAGCCTGGCTACTCCTATTCTGCAGTTCTTGCTTATTCTCACTTCTGCTTTGCCTATTCTGCTGTTGCCCCATCGTTTTCCTGCCCAGCTTTCCATGAATGCGAATAGCGGTTGGCAGAACACCTGCTTCACATGATCCAAGGAAAGTAGGATTAATATTAACTATTACAAACATTGTATTGTATCAGACATGATCTAACTAAATGAAGTTTCTCATCTTACAGTTAAAATTCCCAATCACCAAGGTTTGTTTGAATTAAAAAGAAAAGTCAACGTCATTAATCTACTTTCATGAATAAGCAGCATATTTTTTTCTATTAAATGGTCTTCTGAACAATAATATTGTAACAATAGGTTACTATGATTTATTTTTGTTGAGTGTGTGAATAGCCACTTTGTTAAATTTATAGTTATTTTTCATGAGATAACGTATTGTTTGTGTGGACATAATAAAATATTTAATTTTTATATAAATTTACTTGTTTGTAAAAAGCACATTACAGTGAATATTTCTCAAGTCATAAAACCAGAATTGGTGGAATGAGAGCCAAAGATTGATGACGTTTTTTTTTGAAACTCTGAGTACTTAGAATTGATGTTAACTTGCCCACATGGTTTCCTATTTCCCAAATTACATGAAATTAGTATATAGCAAGACATATAATAATGAGGTGTTAGCTTAGTAGTAAGAGTCTGGGCTCAATTCTATGAGTTCTAAATTGGGAAAAAAAAAAAATTCTTAAATTGGTCTAATAAATCCAAGTGATTTCAGTGAACTTAAATAAAAAATTTCATTTTCAATTTCAACTTTTAACTTTCAGATAATGATAGGGCAGAGCATATCAGTATCTACAGTACATATCCAAGGTTAAATTCTAATATCAAATAATATCCTGAACCTGTTTACTCTCTCTAAAATTTCCCAGACTGAATATTTGCAAATGGCATCGAACTATGAGTACCCATACTTAATTTATGAAATACATCATGGATGAGTATTCACTAGAACATGATCCTTCGCATCTCATGCATAATATTCTTTGTACCATTGATTAAAAAAAAAAATCAGTTTCAGTTATAAATATCAACAAATAACTATAGGCAGACACAATAATCTATGCAGTATATATTCAAGGTTAAGTTCTAATATCCGGAAACTGGAAAAGTGAAATTTTTATTACAGTAAGTTCTGATATTATCTTGAACCCGTTCTCTCCCTAAAATTCCGGAAAGTGAATATTTGCAAAATGGCATCCCACTGCAAGTGCCCTTACATAATTTATGAAATACATCACCAATGAGTATCCATTGTAACATGATCCTCTGCATCTCATGCATAATATTCTTTGTATCATTGACAAATACCATGTTGTAGCCCAAAAAAGAAAATACAGAAATCATGGGGCAAGTTTTAAATAAAAATGTCAGTGTAAGTTGTTTGTTTCTAGGTCTTTCCCTCATCTACAAACCCTCTGCAACCTGCGGATGAACATTATAGATTCAATCCTTACAAGGCAAGTTACAGAGGAAGATATGAGATGTGAGTCTGTAACAGGGCAGAACCGTAGAGATAAGCTTATCATTCGATGAATTATGCAGTTGTCCTTTGTAAATGTATTTGGAAATTCAAGAAAAAGTTGAGTAGAATATTTGGAAGTGTAGGTGGGGTTGCTTAAGTTACCTGATAGGCGCCGATTAGGTGGATAACAATTGCGGCATTTGCGATGTCGACCATCCAGAATGGATTGTAGAATCCAAATCCCGTCAGAAGATTTCCTGGAGAGGCATCTCCAAAAGCTGCGTAGCCCATGCAGCCACACAGCATGTAAAATGTAGTTGTTGTGGCCACCCCCAGCAACGTTGCCTTTTTCATTGTCTTGTTTTCTTCCGGCGGTGACTTTATTGTATCCTGCATTCATTAGCAACAGCTTCATTTTGGTCCTTCGTTTCCGGAACTGGTCCAGTGCATAACTTCATGATGGATCTTTGAATCAATGGTTGATTGTAAAACAAAGATTTAGCCATAAGTAATTACTGTGTGACCAGACTCATTTAAGAGGACCTAAGAACGGGAGGATGATTATATTCCGGATACATCTCCATGACTGTTTTCGCAGTAGATGCAGTTATTTCCGTGGTTGATTTAACAGCAAGGATAAGGAGACAATGAAAAGGACATTGCATAAGTATAGTGGACCTAATGAAACGGCGTTGGATACCTAAAAGTCAAACATTCATGATGAGACTACGATAATGCTATTATCTTGCTGGGTAGATAAGCCAGAACCTAAATTAATCTTTTCCTGGAAAACAAATAACTTACCATCATTTTAAATTAATTGTAATATTTCAAAAACCAGTACTTAAGGTGTAGATAGACACTCGTCTCTCATTTCTTATCTTGATTTAATTGTAATTTTTCAAAAACAAATACTTAGAGGTGTAAGCCGACACTCATCTCTCATCTCCCTGTGGGTTTACCAACTCCCTCCGGCAACCACCTTGCTATGTGAGTAAGGGTTGTTCATTCCCATTATTGAGGCTTTGTATTAAGGTTGAAATTTCTGATTCCAAATGTCTTACAATTGGTTTGGCTAGTAGGCAGACTACTATTGTTTTTGGATTACATCCAACCCAAGGATAAGTTAATACATCAATAACAGGAATTCAAAAAAGTTCTCCCAAAAAAGGTTTTTTTCCCCCAAATACAGTTGCAATTAGCCGAGTACTGCTGTAAATAGTGCAGTATAACTTATGAGAGATATCGTTGGTGATGCTTGCCTGAATTTCTAAAAGAACCAATGAATAAGAGAAGGCAAATGCGATGTCACCCAGAGCTTGGAATGTTCTCCACACCTTCTCTGTTGCTGTTACCGTCCCCACTGTTACTCCCGTAAGTTGCCCCCTGAAGTGTCCTATTCCTGTTCACAAATTAATCAATCATTATTTTACTTTTCGCTTATTGACTCAGACATTAGGATAACTATCTCACTAGTCTAATAAATCTATTCCCAAGCTTTAATAAATAACAAGTACAAATAGCATGGGTATGTGGTGATTTTTTATTTAATAATATAGTTTTTTGATATTTGTAAAGAATGCATTGATTCTCTGTATAGATTAACGTTGAAACTAAGAATAGGAAGGTGAGGATGATTATGCATGATAAAGACATTAAATTTTCATGTACCTGCAACTTTAGCAATGCCAAGGGAGAGGCCAATGAGGGAGTATGTAAATGACATAACTGCAGCAACTAATGACAACCACCAAGTCTCATGGAAGTCAGGGATTTGAGAGAAGAAAATCTCCACCACACCAAAAAGTATCATGTATGGGTTGTCTGAGAAATTGCAGTGCCCATTATGGCCCTTACTGTAGAAGCAATTGGACTTCTGGATGGCACTGCAACCAATCAAACGCTCAAAATCACACATCAATAAAACCATAAAACATACACGATTTGGAATGGAGTGTGAGATATGTAAAAAGGGTTGTCACCCCTAGGCTCATTCAGAAAATGATGGATACATGGATGATTGAATTTTTAAAAATTGAAGCCTACTTACGTCATACTGGTGGAAGCAGCTATGGTGTAACCTATTGCAGTGCCAAATAAATTAGCATATTGGACCAACCCACATATAAATACTTGAGTGCTGTCTGCAAACAGTTGATTATGGTTACCAAATGGCAAATACATAGAAGTTAAAACTTGAATATAATGTTAAACAAACAGCAGAAGAAAATGCTTAGTTGTTTACTCAAATGAGCTTTAACTGCATCCATGTAAGTGTAATTTCTTTTTCCAGTAACTGGATCAGGAAACCTGTAGCTATCTGCCAGAAGACAAGAAGTGTAGTAGGTAACGAAAGCAAACGCAACCATAACAGCAGGTCCTGCAATCCATCCCAGCTGAGCTACTGCCCATGCCAAAGAAAGAACTCCTGAGCCAATCACAGCTGTTATGATGTGGGCACTGGCAGTCCATACCGTTCCTGAAATTAAATATCATAATAACTTCAAAACCTAATTACCTTAAGTAAAGTAGCAGGTCATTCCCTCACAAATTCAATTTTTAACAATCTACATGTCAAATTAGTTAAACTATGGGTGGTTACAGATTATGCTAATATAGAGATCGCAAAATAAAAATAAATATCGGAATTCCATAGCTTAAAACATAGACTTTAAACATAGGTATAGCTGAATAAATGAGTTTTTGACAACCAAACTAAGTTTAGGTTAAAAATCAAAGTTTTGTAAGATAAACTGCAGGTAAATGCCATTAACACTGACAGAGATAAAGTGCATTGTCGTTTTAGCTGTCATGTCCTTATTACGCCCGAGTACTCTTATCGTATATTCTGATTCATGGATGGCAGAAATTAAAGGCCAAACCTGCAAACGAAGCTACGATATTACGAGAAATTTCTTTCCTGCAATAAATTTCGTTTCTGAGGTGAATTCGCTTCCTAAGAAAGCTCAAATGACCGATTGACGGTGCTGGCATGACAGGTTAACACCAAGACAAAAGTATAGTTAAACCACTACCTTGGAGTATAAGGTTGTATGAGCTAACCATACACGATTACGTTGCAGTGGCATATACTTAATTTTATTAATTTTTTAATTACAAAGAGAAAAAAAGACTTGGGAAAAAACCACAATTCCTACATACCAAGAAATTGCAAATAAGAAAAGATAACCTTGTAAAGAGACGAATGGCCAAAAGATAAATCATTTTGGCTTTGACTGACTGAGCCCAGTTTGACAAGGAAAATAAATAATCATCATCATAATGGTGGGCCAAGAAACTTTAATCATTAAAACAACTCTAATACATATATATTATAAATATATAGCTAAGCTGGTTGCTTATATATAGCTAAGTTGGTTTAAGCAACATCATTTTATTGAAACAGAGTTAGAATAATACGAAACAAGCATAAACTTACAACTTCTAAAATTCAAAATTATAAAACTGGGATTTCATTTTTCTTTCTGGTAAGACTAAAATACATATCTAAGGTTCTATCAAAAGGTTTTTATTTTTTCTTTTTTATTTAAGCAAAGGACATAAGGGCTGGTGGCACAACCCCTTTATCATAGCAGGGTATCATAGCAGGGTATAAATGTGGCTCCATAACCAAGTATCCCATTACAAAGTTACTTCACTACTCGATAACGTAGAAGTAGAAGAAGCAGAGGAAGAAATTGAACCTACACCCTTCTGAATATCTTGACCACTGCACTATACCCCTGACTAAGTGTCAAATATCTTTATATTTTAATTATATAAATAAGAGTAAGGGGGTCACTCGAGCCTTAATGCTCATAGCGCTAAGCCTACACTGTAGCATCAAAAGGCGGCAAATAATATGTAAAATGATGACAAACATTTCCGAAAATTGTTTCAAATCCCGAACTCCCCCAAAAACTGAAACCTTTGCACATGGCTAGAACCGTGTTTTATACGAGAGTTGGCATGATAATACGTTCTACGTGATCCTAATTCCCGTGCAACGTGAATGTATGCATGGTAGCAGAGAAAAAGTTTTATCAGGTTTGGTCTACCTTTACGTTTAGGACGGCCATCATCATCCAAAGTCTTTGATCCCACCGTGTTTCCTCTGTTCTGGGCTATCGAGAATTCTGCAAGATTACCTTGCATCTCAACTTGCAGGAAGAAGTGGCGATGGGTGCCATCAGAAGAAGCCATGACTGAAGTGTGTAACAGAGAGTTTTTTAAAAGAAAAAAGAAGCCAAGCCCCAAGATCTTCAAGTTGCAACCTGTGCTTGCTTCCTTCTTATGGTCCAAACTCTCATGCCTGCTGAATATTTATAGGCAGCCAAGTGGAGGCATCAGCCACAACCCATGTTTGAAAAGGCAAGAGCACAAAGCCACACCACTTTCTTATCTTCAGGGTCCACTCGGTTCTGAGGTTACGGATCTTCATGTTGGAGAAACTCAAATCTAACTTTATTCCAAATGTTCCTAGACAAAATCATTGCAGTTTGAAGAATGTAATCAAAATTATTAAAACAAAAATAATTTGAATAATGAAACTGAAACGGAATTTTTACTTATACATGCTTCGGAGAGAATAATTTTTCCGGAGGTTTTTTGTCTGTAACTCGGTCTTTCTCAATGGAAGAGAACCGGTTTCTACAAAGAAAGTAGCATATGCAGTTGCATTTGTGAGAATCTGGGAATCAGAGCTAGATGACCTCATAGAGCTAAATGACCCCACAGATATAAGTTATATAAGAAAATAAATATATTTTGATTAATGAAACTGAGTTTTTACTTACATAATTACATTTACTAAAGCCCTTATAGGTGCATCGGATCATACTAGTCTCAGAAAAATTTTCAGACTGAATTTTTATATGTAACTCAGTAACCTAGAGTTTCCCACTGGACTGGAACCTGGGTTTTCCATGACGAAAGAGAATATGCAGTTGAAATTGTGATAATGACAGATATACCAGACGATGGGAATATAATCAATATATACATACCAATCATATAATGAATTTGAATGATGAGAATGTGAAATTAGCATTTTTGATCTAGATTCATGTGTATATTAATTGCATTCTAGCAAAGTGGTCTTAACCTGTGCGTTCTTGGCCTGTGGAACAGAAAGTTGATGTTACATCAGAGGCCGACTGGCATTCTAAACCACTGAAAGGGTTGATACGGTATCAGAGACACAGACTGGGTGTGTTGTGCTTCCCTCAAAGATTCAGCAGACTGTAGTTACAGTGCCAGGGAATTTGTTTGACACTGACTCCACTTCTGCACCGATGAAAGTGCTCTATCTACTATTGTGATTGACCCTACTAATGTTTCTTACCCAAACGATAAAACCGACGTAAATTTAAAACCAATCATTTTATTTCCTGGCTAGGCAAAAACTCAATTCATTCTTCATTCCTATCCATACTTCCAGAGAAATCAAACCTTCTGCCAGAATCATGGGAGTAGTGCTGCAACGATAGAATAGACTTTCACCATATGCTTCCCCATACTCAAATCCAATATATCAACCATTCGAGTATCCAAATGTAAGATTCGAAGGGATAAAAAAGAAAAAGTAAGAGACTAAATCATGGTGGCAAATATGTACGGGAAAGGGAGCAACCTACTTCACAACTGTAACCTGAGAAGACATAAAAATCTCCACGGACTCGTTATTGATCAAGTAGAATGAATCAGGGGCTGTGCATGCATTATTTTGGCAAAGACAGAACAGTAATCTGAGGGATAGGGGCGGCCAGGATCTATTTCTGGCCATTGACATGTGGCTCTGAATGTCGTCTCGCCTGCAAATTTTTCGTTTGTGATTAAAGCCGTGTGGTGCCATGAATGAAATTCTTGACCCAAGGCCGTCATGACACCAAATCAAGGCCATTTTGTGGCTGTCCTTGTAAAACGAGAACTTTGGACCTTTTATTTTGATTTTTGAGTGGGGTTGGTCCTGTGGATATTGATTGTCCTTTGAAATATTTTGAGTACCGATTCTGAATCTGCGCTGCTGTGAAATTTCTGGTACCTGTCTGGCCCGAGCAGATTTGGAGGGGGCATTTTATCAAAGTTAAAGTCCACTTTTTGATTATGAAAGATGATGAACATCGTTGGACATGGATGGCCACTTCAAATGGGCTAATTCTTGGTCTCACGAATGAAAGAATGCTCTCTGACTTCTTGGCTTGAGATATCAAGGAAGTATCTTTATCGTATCGTATCTTGGTTGGTTACGTTCATGGGTACGATCCACCTGTAATTGGAGAGCTTGGCAAAATATCAACAATGCATGGCAAAGGTTATTTTTGTTTTTTTTAGGCCATGAATATCCTATGTTATTTAATGATGGCATACAAGTGGATGAATTTTTCTGCATCCACCCATGGCCATGGCCATGTACATGAATAAAATGTAAAGCTTGAACTGCGTTTCTACCCTAAAATCCGGAAACAAAGCAACGTGAAAAAGCAATTGGCTCGCCATTGCTCTGCCCCGATTGCTCGCAAAGTTGGTTTGGCTCGCCATTCTCGCGGTTGATGCTCCATCGTGCCATTGCATGCCCATTTTCTTTGCTTTGCTCTGCTTCGCTCCGTTGCACCATTGCATGTTCGTTTGCTTTGCTTCGCTTTGTCGCCAAGTCCCTTTGCTCCAAGACTTTGGCATTTCTTCAGCAGCAACACTTCCTTCTTGTAATTTATTTTCTCAACTGAATTTATTTATATTGTAGCCTTAGAGCAGCAGGTTACAGCCATAATTTATTGGCAAAGTAAAAGACACAATTTTTATTATTATTAGTGCAAAATGTAGCTTGTGGATGTGGTATTCATAGGTTCAATCTTAACCATAAGTGTCTACTGTCTGTTTACCCACATTGAATCCATAACAAATTTTTCAAGACTTTGTGCAATTTCAACTGCTACTCGTAGGATGTTGCAATTTATAACAAAAACAAGATATTGATAGTGCAAATCTATGCATCTTGCACTTTTTGTAAACATGTATTCATATTGGAAAATTGCAACCACACTACAACATGTAGTTTCATGGCATTGTTTTTTTTTTTTTAATAAATTTTTCAGATTCCTATTGTGAGAGACTTGCACCTGGGAATTTGCTAACACTAAGTCTATGAGTGAACTACTACCTGCAATCTATCTGGTAGCACTATTTCTAATTTTTCGGTTGAGTTTCATAGTGTGAGAAAACCGTAAAGTTCTTCATGAAAAAGACTTTTCTAAGGTCTTAGTATCGGAGTTTATATAAATTCTCAATTAAACTAGAAAGAAAAGACATGGATTACAATGTACAATGGCCAAAAATATAGTTTCAAGAAGACAATTAATTAGTCAAATTATTACACTCTCTTACAATATAAGCTTGATCATATAAGTTCGTATATTTATTTTTAAATTGAGTGCTAATATTATATGCTCCTAAGCTTTCTTGGATCATTTCTAATGAGCTTTTTTTGTAAAACCATTACATATGTTATTGTATGTCAATTGTAGCAATACTATGACTTGAAATCAATACTTTTAACCTACTAAAATATTAAGATGCATTGTTTAGAATGTTAACATCATGTGTCTTTCTTAGGTGGAGAAGGGTCCTTATTGCATTTGGTTGTAGGCATTAAAGAAATTATTTTTTGATATCTCTAAACTTATCTTATTGTTTAGTATTTTTGATGAGCAACAAATATACCTTACGTCCAACCATATGAATCACTAGCGTTCACTCAACGATCCAATTGAATTCCATAGATTTTAGATTTCTAAGTACACCAATCTTTAGGAGGTGAATTTAACCATTGCAATTGTTGTCTTCTCAATTCCACTTGTGAATTGCAAGTGTATGGTTAAGTGTAAGTGAGGCATATGATTTTTATCATTTTGTCTTTTATGGTTTAATCACCTATGTGCTGGAAACAAAGTACATTTAATGTGTAATTAATTTAGTAATTAACTAACATTGAAATAATCCTAACATAGGCATTCGTTCCCACTTTTTGTACACATCCTAAACACATTATAGCACCACTGGGTTACCAAGCGTTAAGTGCTACTAGGGTTACCAAGTGTTAAATGTATGCTCAAAGTGGTTGTGCTTATGTTTGCTATTTAGTAGATATTAATTTCTTAGTTAAAATTCATTAAAGTAGATTGCATGAATATTAATGCATACCCTATGCCCAACCATATCAATCACTAGCATTTACTCAGCAATCCAGTCAAATTCCGTAGACTTTAGTTCTCTAAATACACTAGTCTCTAGGGGGTGAATCTAACTATTGCAATTCTTGTCTTCTTAGTTCCACTTATGAACTACAAGTGTATGGTTAAGTGTAACTGAGACATTTGATTTTTATCATTTTGTCTTTTATGGTCTAATTGCCTAAGTGTTGGAAGCAAAGTAAATTTAATGTGTAATTAATCTAATTAATCTAATAACTAACTAACACTTAACTAATCCTAACATAGGCATCCATTCTCATTTTCCATACACAACCTGAACAAGTTAGAGTAACCTTGGGTTACCAAGTGTTAAGCGCTACCAGGGTTACCAAGCATTAAACGTATGTTTAAAGCAGTCGTGCTTATGTTTGCTATTTAGCTGATATTAATTGCTTAGTTAAAATTCATTAAAGTAGATATCATGGATATTAAATGCATAAAAAAGCATTAATCTATTCAAGTGTTGCAAGGTTTGATCAGAAAAGCTTGTCTTTATTGCTGTTCATATTGTCATGCTCAAGTACAACAGTGCTTGAATAAAGATCTATATACTTCTTTGACTCATACTACCAGCACTTAGAAAATATTTTAACTTTGGAGAAAACAAACTACAAGAGCTTTGCTATGACTAATGAAAAGAAGAATGAATCGTGCACCCAAGTGCTATATTTATAGGCAGGCACACATTCTGCAATATCAGGTATTTGATAACGTAGCTTGTGATTTGATATTGGGGATCCAATATTAGGGCCTAACAAAAAATGATTCATCATACCACCGTGGCTGAATGAACACTCGTCCTCAAGTGAACAAAAGGATGAACAAGTTCTTTACAAAATATTAGGAAGGTATGGGATTATTGACTAACTAATTGACACATGAATTGACTTACACTAAACAATAGATGCTAAGTGTCCAAGTGCACATATTTACAATCTTTTACAAAATTTGGTGTTCATGACAACAAAATTGAACATCTTGGCAAAACTTGACATCCAAACCCCTTCGATAGCTCAAAAATGAGGGAGAAGATTTAATAGTCCCAAAGAGGTCCCATTACATGGGCTTCTATTGCTTGCTCCTAGGGTTGTTCAAGCTATTAGCTCCTTATTGCTCTAGGCCAATTATCCCTTAGTTGGGATGGTCCCTCTTCCAGTCTATGCTTTCCTTATGATGCCATTTGTGATCACAACAGAATCAAGGATTAGTATGTGATGTGTAACTTATAACATATAGGTATCTTGTCTCTCTTGGGCAGTTCAACTTAGCTAAGTTGTAATTATGACAAATTGATTATTTTAATATTATTTGATTTTTGCGGCTACTAGAGTTTGTTGGAAGGATTTAACCTCATAAATTGATGACCTTCGTGGAAGTAGGAAAAATTTCAAAATTTTTTTATCAAAACCCTGTGTGGCCCCCACGACATAGAGCTTACCTTTAGTAGTGGTAGGACTAAAAAATGAGGCAAATTGGACAAGTGGCTGAAAAGTTATGGCTTTGGAAGGTTTTGGGCTTTGAAAATTTTCAACATTAAAGATAAGGAAAAAACAAAGAGTTTTAACACAACTTGAAGCTCTTGGAGAGCCAAAAAGAATGTGAACATGATGAAATGCTTGAAGAGGATTAAATAATTCACAACAAAAAAGAGGTTTTCATTGGAGAACATTGTGAAGTAGTGCACAATTGGATGTCATTGATGGGGTGCACAAATGATTTGATTGTGAAAATGCCTAAGGATAACGAACTTAACTAGCCCAACCAAGAGGTATGCAAGTGGATCCTCCCCAAATCAAGCTTATGCCTTTAATGCCCTTGCATGCCTTCAAACCAAAGAGTTTGTGGATCCATGGTTGCTTAATGGTTGTGAAAAGTTAAGAACTAAATCCCATAAGAACTTACTTAAGAATTTTGACACATCAAACTAAGACATAGAACAAAATTATGAAAAACCACCAATGAGGTGAATTATAGGAAGTAGTAGTGAATGAAAGAGGAGGTGGAATGGAGTCCCAAATTATGGTCACATGAAGTCCCTTATGAATCTTCTGATTAAGATGATTGGATAAAGTTCATCCTTAGTCTAGATCAAAACCAACCATTTCTAGTGACTTCACATCGATACTTTAAGGTAAGTACATCCCCTCGAGACACAAGAATGCTTCCACAAATCAATCACCATTCCTTAAAGAGAAGAAAAGAGAAGCAGAAAGTGAGTAAGGACCTTAGTTAGAGGGGATCTTCAGGCATGGGTAACATGTCTTTCTACTTCCATAACTAGTGCTTGTAGCCCATTATTGAGTGTAAGGGGTGTGCTTTGAGTTCCCATTTTTTTTGAGGTTATGTTTTTATGGATTTTTGGATGGGAACCATACCATGCAAAGACTTTTAGCTTCCTATTATTGGTTGACAATGGAATGGTAAGAAATCCATGAAAACACTCAGGCACTTAAGAGGCTAGGCAAGTATAGAGAGCATTGAATCCCCTTGAAGTCACACCCTTATCAATCCATTTAATCCTTCTTGATAAGTGATGGAGTATCCAATAGCCAACCATACAAGATATGAGTGTTCACACATGATCTTGATTAAATTCTATAGATAAGGCAATGTAATTATGTGGGTAATTGGTTAGAGTTCGTGATTGTTGTCTTCCTAGGTGATTTAGTAAAGATGATGTGTATGGTTTAACTCATGATGAGGTATATGATAAATGATGTTGTATTGGCCATAGTGATCCTAGCTAACATGAAGTAAATATAGTAGTTTCTAAATCTAAGTGTCAACAAACAAATCTAATCTACCCTATGTGATGAGAATTTGGTCTTGACCTTCCATTCATACCTTGGACTTCATGTAACTACTATTGGAATTATCAAGTACCACACTACTAGTTGTACTAAGTGATAGTACTACTAGGTTACCAAGTAGCTACACTTAAATGCTCGAGATCAGTTGTAATCAATTTGCTTAATAAAGCAATTATAAAATACATTGAAAGTAAATCATTAACTAATGAAAATAGTGAACATTAAGCTAAGTGATAATAATAAAGACTAAGTGATGTTGCAATGATGTAGAGTAATCTCAATCTTTATTTCTAGGCATGCAATGTGTCCAAGTACATCACACTTGAATAAAGACTTTTGTTCAATTACAAGACATCATACTATGGCCATATATTGCTAAGTGTTAAGTACTAAGATCAAGAAAAAAAATTGATAGAGTTTTGCTACTGTGGAATGAAAGTTTTCCTGGACAGTGCACTTAAGTGTTGTATTTACAGGCCTTGCACACGTCAATGATATCAGATATCTGACATGGTATCATGGGCTCCAATATTGGGGATTCAATATTATGGCTCCAATATCAAATGCTTAATATCGTAGCCTACAAAACCATGATTTATCATACCCATATAACTGATTGAATACTCTTCCTCAAGTTAAAATAAAATGAGGATAGAGTTCCTTATAAAATTGGGAGGTATATGAACATGACATTGATTACTATATACATGACTTATAAATGCCATAGTGGAGTTTACAAAGATGACACATTTCATGATATGACAACTTTACAAAACAAAGAACAAAATTTGGCAAAGCTTAATGTATTCTTAAGTTGTTCTAGGTCGTGGTGACTCTTCCATTGGTTGCTTTCCCTTATCATCAGGCTTTTGAAATTTATACTAGTTTAAAAGCACATGAAGTTTTTCTTCTTCCATTCTAGAGTTGTGAACTATCCATGCTAATGAACTAATGTTTGATTCAGTTGGCATGTCCCATGAACACGATAGTTGTGAAAACATTTGGTTTGCTTTGACATACTAAGTTGCAAATTACCTTCTTTCTTTCTCAAATTCTTTGGCCTTTTTTCTTAATTCATAACAATCTAAGAGTCTTTTGGCTAGGTTTGCTACTACCTCTTTCTATGCATGATATCTAGCCTTTACTACTTCTAGTTCTGAGTTTGCTACTTGGAGTTTTTGGAAAGCATCTTTTTGGTCCACAAACTCTTTCTCATAGAAGGCATAGGTGGTTGCTACTTGCTGTTCTAGCTCATTTCTGGGCTGACCTACTGTTAACATGGTCAAATTAGCATAACAAAGGTTTGCTAATGCCATGTATTCTTTCAAGTCCTCTATCTATAAGTCTTTATTTTTTACTTCCACTTAATAGGTGTAGGCCATGTTGTCTAAGATGGATTTCCAATCAAAATTTTGTGTTGCAATAGAACTAATCTTAGCCTTTTCCATCTGGACCTCTTTCTCATTTATCTATTTGTACATGGCTACTTAGTCTTGAAAGTGCTCTTTGAGCCTCTCATGCTTCATTGCCTTATTCTGCCATGCACTGATTTCATTTGTTGATTTTTGTCTAATAGCATGTACCCCCTCCATAGAGAGGGTTCTGTTTTCTCTCATGAGGTAGCTCATATCCTGGTTGACCCTCATTAATTACTCTTTCAACAGATGGAGATTTCCTTTTAGAATGTTTTTATGCTTTTATACTATGGTCAACCTCATCTTATCAACAACAAGTTATTTGTTTTCTTCCTATATAATGGTAAGTACTTTCACATGTGCATACATCTATGCTTCAGCTACAGAGGCATTTCATATTGCTTTCTCCTTCTCATTTGCTAATTGTTTGTTCTACTCAATCAATTTGTTGATCTGTTCTATTTTGAATTTCTCAATTTGACTAGGTGTAACAAATTATGTGGGATCTCTCCTTTCAGCTCTTAGGGCTGTGAGCTCTTCTTGTAGTTTTAGAATCTTTATGTTTGCATGCTTTGCCCTTGTTTCTAGCATGATCAGTTTTCCTTTAGTGGTGATCAATTTTGATTATGTTATAGTGACATCACTCGGAATGCCAAAGAGTGTTGTCATTACTTATCCTATTTGTAATAGTTGATCAAGTGCATCCTCATGATTTGCACAAGTCATTGAGGTTTTGACTAGCATTTGTGCATCGTTAGTTCTAATAAGTTCTATTAGCGGTAAAATAGGTACATTGAATGACTCTTTGATGTGATTAGTGATCACCTTTACTACTTTGGTTACATCTTGGTGCTGCATTACCACTACTATGGCTTCCTCTCTTGTCTCTAGTACCACTTGGAATGATGTAGTGTTCCCAAAGATCTATTGTGACCATACCTCTCCTCTTAACTACAATGAAATCTATCCACTTGTAGGATCAATTGAAACTATGGGTCTTATGGCACTATCAATGACCTTGTACAAATTGGTCTCTTCTCTAGTTTCCCAATTGATTATTTCTATGAACTGCTACAAATGTCTCATTGATGGTCAATATTCCTACAATAGGGGTGGCAATGGAACCTGCAACTATTGTTGCCCTTGCTATTGGTTGTTGGGCCTTGCTTTTTGATCTTGTTGTTGCTCTTGCTTTTGATCTTGTTCTTTTTTGATTCTTGTTCATCACCCTAATCTTTCCTGGGTGGTGCTAGTTTAAGAAACTTAGCATATGAAGCATTCTAGGCTCTCCTGGGAATGTCATTGGTGTATCCTAGGATTTCAGCTCACTTGCATAGTTTCTTGATAAGGTAAGGGAACAGTAGTGTTGGCTTCCCTACCTTCCTTTCTTCAAATCACCATTGAATCTCTATGAAATAGAGCTGTGCAAGGTTGAAATTGTACTTGCCCATCAGAATTGAACTTCTTCTAGCCACATAAGTTGATAATTGATTGAGTTCTTTTGTTGGGAATAGATGATAGGTGCAAATTTTAAAGTATATCCTCTCCTCCAGAGTTAGTTCATTGTAGCCTTCATCTTCTTTGCCATAAGCCCATTTCATCCATAACTTTTTGGTTTTAGGATCAAATCAGGTGGATAGGTATGCTAACCTTGCTCCTTCATTTGGTATATACATAGCTTGTACAATTGCCTTAATTGAGAATGAGATTAAAATTTCTCCAATATTGATTGTAGTACCTTCTTCCTTATTGTGCCAAAACTTGTATATTTTTCCAAGATACCATCCACCACTTTCTAATAGAATTGGCCATAGTGGTGATGCCTGGAGTTGCATCCTAATCACTTCAAGAACAAACGCTATGAACATGCCAAAGTCCATTTTGACGATGAACATGGTCAAGATGGACCTTTCTTGGATGGCTTGGAGATAGTCTTGTGACAATGTGAGGCATTTTCCTTGCTCTTGTGGTGCTGTTGCCTCTCCTTGGGCTAATTGTCCTATAGTAGGAGTTTCTTGATGAATGCTAAATGATTGGGCTTCCTTCTCCTCATGTCCTAGGTCTTGTTCTCCATTTTGGCCTTTTCCTTAACCTCTTAATCGTTTGCTTGCTACTTGTGATGGTTCTCCTTGTGCTACCTCTCTTTTTGAGGCCATCTGGAATCATTAAGATTTCAGAATTACTAAGGTATTTCCATGTGTTCTTAATAGATTTATACCTTACTCATACCCTTAGTTTTATTAAGTTAGTTTATCATGATTGTAGAGTTAGAAGAATTTTCAAAAAGTTATCCCATAGGTGTTAGGATTCTTATA
This sequence comes from Gnetum montanum, assembly GCA_015680685.1. NCBI lineage: Eukaryota > Viridiplantae > Streptophyta > Gnetopsida > Gnetales > Gnetaceae > Gnetum > Gnetum montanum. The sequence continues at coordinate 1,232,094 of MNCI01019413.1, read as the reverse complement.
ATTCCTCACAATTATTCATTTTGTCTTTATGCATGGATTGCATATATTGATGGTTATGGTTCCTTAGGAACATTATGTAAGTGTTTTAACATTAGTAGGATTGATTTACTCTTAAAAATTTCAACTTCCTCTTCATACTTACCGTTAAAAATACCTTTTAGGTGTTAGGATTTTCCCAGAAATTAGCTAATATTTTCTTCACTAGTATCCCCCCATGAGTAAGTTGAACACTTCGTGATCAAATGGGTTCAAAAAACATAAAAATTGAAGTGATAATGACCAAGTTTTGGCTTGGGAAAGCTAGGAGGTCAAAGCTCTTTTCCACAAAAGAAAATTAAAAAAATCTTCCTTGCATCAAATGAGAAAGAATGAAAAATTTTATAACTCCCATCAATATATATATATTTTTAGAAACTCAATATTGAGGTGGATTCAATATTGATGATTTGATATTGGAGCCCTAGAAAATTTATCTTTTAAAGGGGCTTGATTGGAAAAATTAATTCTTTTGGAAGTTTGGAAGTTTTAAAGATGGCTCAGAGGGTTTAGATGATGAAAATATACATAATTTTATAAAAACTTTGTCATTTGAAGTTCATAGAGAAGCAATCTTAGGTGAGAAAAGTTCATAAGCTGGGTGAGAAGGGTAATGAATTCATATTTTTAGAATGGATATTTTGAAATGATATGGAAAGTGTTTATTGTTGTTTGGAAGGTTCAAGATGATGTGGAATTACTTGGCAAGTATAAAATAAAATAGTTATACAAGTGGGTCCTTCAAAACTCGTTCCAACCCTTAATGCCCTTGTATAACCATGCCTAAAAGTGTCCTTAGGCACTTAAGGAGTTGAATGTAATGAATATCAGTTTAGCAAAACACACATGTTAGTACCATCAAATTGGGAAAATAACTCTACATTACACAAAATCATAAGTTATGATTATTCAAATAGTGAGATGAAATAGACATAGAAGGGATTGCAGAAATCGGGGTGTGAGGTGTCCTACCATAGGCATAATGAGTTCTTATGTTTTATTAGTCATTAAGGTAATCATTAGCCTTTCTGTCCAAGATTCAAACCAAGTCCAGATCACATCCAATGACATGACATCGTGTCATCTCTTGGAATTATAATTGTTAGACTATGAATGTTACAAGGGGTATCGTCACTCGTCATATTGTCCAAGGAAGAAGTTTATTCATGGTACTTGTTTATTTTTCAGATTCATGAGAAATCTCATACCTTCATGCATGGTCAACATGTCATTCTAGTGGGACCCCTAGAAATTTATTTTGTAACCTTTTATTTGTTATTTGTGTTAACCTTTTAAGGAAACACTTATTTTACTCTTACTTCCATTTTTTGTTAGATCTACAAGGATATAATACAACCTTAGTAACATGATAGAACTTCACAATAATAATCCAAAAAGAATCCACAAATTCCCTTGATGTCACACCCTTTTCATTCCCTCTTGGTTCTTCACTTTTCTATCCAAGCATAATGATCACAAGTTTATTATGGAAAAGAATATCATTATGGCAATGGTAAGAACCTCTTATTGATGGAATGGGTGGATGAATGATATGGGCTCACTATGTAAATAATCAATCTCTCATGACTTGATAACATAGAGAAATCTTCACTTTATTGGGCTACATCTTGCCTTTATTTGAATGTGTCTTATTTGTAATCAAAATTATTTACAAAGAGTTTGAAAACAAAGTATAAAAGAAATGGAAAAGATAGTAAAAGTTATGAAAAACTATGAAGAATGAAAATATTAAAAGAATGAAAAGTGTGAAAGAATATGAAAAATTGAAGAAATGGAAAAGTATAGAAGAATAAGAGAATATCAAAGAATATGTAAAATGAAAAGAATTTAAAAAAAAAGAAAAAAAAAGAAAAATCACTTATTAATTCCAAAGTCAAAGTAAATTATCTCCCCCCACGACTATTCTCATGGGTGAGTGTTTGGAAAATGCCCCTTAAATCTCCTGGGTCATACATTGTAGGTGGTTCACCTACCATCTTTAGCGATGTAATTTTGAAAGTAGTAGAGTTATGATTGTCTAAATCAATGTTCCTTTTTTCTTTGGTGTTTAATTATGAGTTGGTTGTTTCATTTTTTGGCTCTTAGTTGGAGTCATCTTCTTAGTTTGGGAATTAGTAAGTGTTTTAGATGTTTCCATGCAGGTATTAGGTAGTTGTTGGTTCTCAGTTAGTGGCCACAGGATATCTTTTGGTTTGGTGGCCTTTGCTCTTTTGGTTGCATACATTGGTTGTTTATTGTTGTTGTTGTGAAATGGAATGGTAATTATGTTGACATTCTGAAGTGTCATTCTACTATTGCACCCTTTTAGCAGTTATGCATGGAATTTGCTATGTGTGTATGGCTCCATGTGCATTTTCCTTAGAATTCTCAACTGAAAAATCTCTCATACTTAGCTTAGTGTCAATTGTGCTAAGCCATGCCATCCCCATGATTATTGGAAATTCCTTATCAACATCTTTCACATCGATAATCAGGAAGTTTTCTAGATATGACCACCCATTAACAGTGGTCACTACATTGTCTATCTATCCCAAAGGAGTGGTATAGATTGATTTGCAAGATTCAACCTGATATTGCATTCTTTCAATGGTGGTAGGTTCCATGCTTGATATGTTTTGTAGGAAATCAAATTCACTCTGGAACTTGAGTCTAATAGAGCTTTGCATGGTAAAATCCTAGCTATTTGCAGATAAATCAAAGGCATTCTTGGATTAATTCTCTTCTTAGGGAGTGGTCCTACCTTGATCCATTCTATGAAAATTTTAGTAAGCATGACAACTTGTATGTTTGGGCTTGATGATGATGGAAGCTTGTCAATAGTGAGAAGATCTATTTTAGGAGAAGATGGTCTCAATGAAGCTCTAATTCTACTAGCCTTCTCTAGATTCGTCTTGAAGAAAGGACATTTCTTTGTTTGGCCCTTAGCATTGTAGGTGAGATATTCCACTTGTATAGTTACTACCTTTGTAGCTTTCCTCTGCTGTGGTTGTGATGACAACTCTCCTTGCATTGTGGGTGGTGGAACTGGTGGCAAAGGATTTGGATTGGAATTTGGAAAATCAATGGCTTTTGGATGCATGTATGAGTCTGAATTGGCCCTTAGTGACATCGATCGATGATATTTTGGTAGATAATACTATGAATTTTTAATAGTAGTATTTGTTGGAGAGATAGGTCATTGAACATAGCATCCATAAGGGTCAAGTTGCTGATATGAATACTGTTGGTACAATGGTGGCATGGCCTACACTTGAGGCTATTGCCATTGCTAATGGTATTGCTCTAGGGGTTGTGGTAAGGCTCCACTAGGATAGTACATTAATTGAGGTTGTTATCTATAGTTACCTTGGGAATAAGGTAACCGTTTGGGCATTTTTTTTCTAAAAAAGTTTGGGGTTAAATGCGTATACCCCTATTTCTTGCAGATGTGTCATGACTAGACAACATTACTTAGGATGTTCATATTGACACATAGTACAACCTTCTTCATTTGTAGAGCTGGTATCTAAGGCCTAGGCTACTAAAGAAACTTTGCATTTACATCTAAGTTCTCTCTTATTTCTTTTGCCTTTGCCTCTTGTAAAGGCTTTCTTTGCTCTTTCCTCCATAATCTTTAACGTTGTTGTACACCTTTTATCAACTGAGTCCCACATTTTTGCTACCAATGCAATTACATCAAATTTTTTTTTTTCGATTGGTAGTGTCTCTTTTCGAATGACCTAGTCCAAGGTTTCTTCCTCTTGGGTATCACATACCTGTGCATCTCTCTTCCAAATTAATGGATCTCTATTGTATTCTTTAGATAATTTCCTCTTTCTAAGTTTTCTTTCTTCTTTGGCCACTTCGTTGATGAGTCTTTGAATCCAATGGATGGCTAGTTTTGATAATGTTTCCTAGGCATAAATCCCAAGGATTCTCTTATTTTGCTTCTCATCCCATCTATGATGTGCCTAAGCTGTTCCTTTGATGAAAATCCATGGCCTAGGCATCTGTGTAAGAATGAATAATATTTACCCATTGCTGCATCAAGGGTAGTCCCTTATTTCCAATTCTGAATTTGTTTTATGAGATTTAACACTCATGAATAGGTCTAATATTTATCATTAAATATTTTAAGCATAGTACTTCAGTGTCTGATGGATTTAGGTTCCAGTGACCTGTACTAGCTTTTTACTTCCTTCACAAGTTTTTTAGGAAATAGTTTCAATTTCTGCCAATCACTCTCTATGTTTTAAAGGGCATAGGCATCATGGAATGCTTGAAGGTGATGTTGGGAATAAATATTGTAACCACCTTCAAATTGCAACATATTGTTCATGTCTAGTTGTTTGATTTGATTATCTCTCACATGCCTAGTTAGTATGTAGATAGCTTCCTAAATATTTATCATACTTCAGGTTATCATAAGGGATTCATCATTGTGATCAGGTTTGTATGCTTTGTTGTAGCAGTGATCCTTTCTATGCTCATGCCTCTCTTGATCCTCTCTTCTGTCTCTTCTTCTCCTTCTTTCATGCTCTTTATCTTCTGAATCAAAGTACCTTGAATATCTATCATGATGGCCATGAGTTCATCTTTCATCTCTATCAAAGTCTCAGTACTTGTGCCTTCTCTTGTCAGAGCCCTCTGATGATCATGATGAGGCATATGAGATGATAGGAGAATAGTGTTGGTTGGTTCTCCTTTCATGGCTCTTGCAAGGTTTAGCAAGATCCCTTATCCTAGAGTCCCATTTGTATCTTGAGTTAGTATCATCCCTCTTGTGTGTCTTTACCAGGGTAGAATGAAGTTGGGCTTTGACAGGTGTTCTAATCTAATGATAGGTGCCTTTGAAGGTTACTCATGGTTCTAGTGGAGTTGTTCTGAAATGAATTTATTAGCATCAAGTCCTTCTATGATGATAAAAGTGTTAGTCTACTTCCCATTACTGTGTATATGTTTGATCTCCATGGAAGCATCTCTTCTTATCTGCTCCTTGGTGGGTTCATAGGGTCTAGTCATGTGTTGAGTCACATGATACCCTTCCTGAATTTGGTCCAAAAAGCATTCGCCTTAGAGTAGTTTGTAACATGTTCAATGTTGCATGCTTTGAGGTAGGACTATGTTGCCTTGCATGTTCCTCCATCTCATTTGCTTGTCGTGATGGAAGATGAAAGTAAAATTTGAATGATATGGATAAATGTGAGCATAAGTGATTCATGTCTATATTGGCATCCCCCCTTCTTCATCAATAAATCTATCATTACTTCTTCTTGTCTCCTTGGCAGGTGATGGTTGATCATTATGTGAAGCCATATTATAATTTTTAGATGGTTTGAGTTAAAAGTGTGCTTTACTTATGTTTTTTGGGTTTGACTTTAAGTTTTAGAGACAAAAAACTTGAAACATTAATTACTTAGCATAACATTGATTTATCCCTAGAAATGGTGCCAATTATGAGCAGTGGAGTATCCAACATCTAACCATACGAGATATGAGTGTTCACACACAATCTTGGTCAAATTTCATAGATAAGGCAATATGATTATGCAGGTAATTTGTTAGAGTTCATGATTGTTGTCTTCTCACATGGTTAGTAAAGATGATGCCTATGGTTTAACTCATGATGAGGTATATGATAGATGATGTTGTATTAACCATAGTGCTCCTAGCTAACATGAAGTAAATGTAGTAGTTTCTAAATCTAAGTGTGAGTAAACAAATCTAATCTAGCCTATGAGATGAGCTTCCAGTCTTGACCTTCCATTCACACCTTGGACTTCATGTAACTACTACTAGGATTACTAAGTACCACACTATTGGGGGTACCAAGTGATAACACTACCAAGTTGCCAAGTAGCTACACTTAAGTGCTTGAGATCAATTGAACTCACTCCACTTAACAAATTAATTATAAAATTCATTCAAAGTAAATAATTAACTAATGAAAATAATAAACATTAAGTTAAGTGAAAACAATAAAGACTAAGTGATGCTACACTGATGTAGATTAATCTCGATCTTTATTTCTAGCCATGCAATGTGTCTAAGTACATTAGACTTGAATAAAGACTTGGTTCAATTATAAGGCATCACACTATGGGCATACATTGCTAAGTGCTGAGTACTAAAATCAAGTAAAAAAACTGATAGAGTTTTTCTACTCTGGAATGAAAGTTCTTCCAAATGGTATGCCTAAGTGTTGTATTTATAAGCCTTGCACACATTAGCGATATTAGATATTCAACATCGTATCATGGGCTATGATATTAGGGATTCTATATCATGAATCCAATATCAAATGCTCAATATCGTAGCCTACAGAACCATGATTTATCACTTCCCAAGTTTGGAAACTACCAACATCAAAAGTTCATTAAAATTTTTATTAAGAAAGGGACCTCATATTTCCAAAACAAGGAACACCATAAAGTTTGTGGATGGGTGGATGATGTGGACTCATTTCCCATTTCATGAAAAATAAACCATGTCTTAGTTATTAATACCAAAATTCAAAGATAGAATCTAGACATTACCAATCAAATAACATTATAGTACAAGCCATCATCAAATAGCTATAGTTTCACTGTGTTCCATTGGCAAGAAAGGAATAACAAGAAAAAATAAACATAAGAAAAACATAAGAGAAATTAAAACCAAATAAAGTAAAATATAGAAGAAATTATAAAATATGTAAGAAAGAGAAAAATGTACTATCTATGTTGTAAAATAAAAAATGGTGTAAAACAAAAAAGTATAAAACAAAAAAAGTGTAAAAAATAAGGAGCCACTTTGTATGATTAGAATGGATGGCCATCTCCCCCATAACTAAGTTGGAAGGAGGAGATTTGAAAGACTGAGTGTGCTTGTCCATTTGAGGATGTGTTATGTGTACCGCTTGAAATCGTCGGTCTCCAGCTGGAAGGAAACAGAGACCGCGGGATCGTAGGACGCGCACAGAAGACCCTACCTTCGCCTGAGGGCGAGCTGGAATGCACGAAGGTAGAGTACCTTGGGTGGTCCACATGCGGATCAGACAAGGATTTACCCGCACGTATGCCAAAGTGCTATACGCTAGGTTATGCGTAAACGGCGTAAACGGGAGTAAACGAGAGCGCAAATAGCGTAACAGATGTGAACAGGGCGTAAATATGAACGAGCGTAACTAGAAACAACGTGCAAGAAATTAGCGTAAACTATAAACAATGGTATTACAGGGTCAAAGTACAGTGCACCGGTCTAACGCAATTGTGATGGAACACAAGGTGGACGAAAAGCCCCGGTGGATGTAGGGATGACTCGGCTGGTTTGCACGATAGGCGGAGCGTAGAGACTGTGTGCTCAGCATACAGGACTGTCCAGCGTACAAGGGTTTTTAGCTCTGGTGCATAGCGTAAATGTCTCTGGTATGCTCTGGGATGTTTGCCAACCGACCTGGATGAAGTGGAAAAGTAGGGTTTTTATACCGGTTGTTACGTTAGACTCGGGTTAGGAGACACATGGCGCATTGACCGGGTGCATACAATTTACAAATATACAACATATTATATCTGCTGGGCGTATACGCAGGGCATATACGCTACATCAGGCCGACGTACACACTGGGCGTATACGCTGGACGTGCTGGGTGTGTGTGAACTTGGGTGGAGATGCTATGGGCGCTGGGCGTACACGCTGAGCGTATACGCCGAAAATGACTCGGTGTATACGCCGGGCGTGTACGTCGATGGTTGCCGACTTGCTTCAATTCTTGCTCTTCGGTGTTGTTTTCATTCTGTCATTGAGACTTCATCGTTGGGCGTATGCATCTGTAGTACCTGCCGAGTGTACAGGTGAGGCGTGTACATCGGGTGTGTAAGTTGGATGTCTATGCTGGGTGTATACGCTGGGGATGTCGGGCGTATATGCTATTGATGCTGGGCGTATACGCTGGTACTGCACAGTTAATGAAAATTAAGCCTCCCCAAAGTTATAATGCGCGACACCAAATGTAGCCGTGGTTGTTCGTGGGTCCCAGGGACCTGCTTCTTGTTGGGGAAGTATCAAACTCGAAATTTTATGGTGTTTCATTGACCCCTCTTTGTTGACGCTTGGAGGAATCGACCCGAGAAGCGTCGACAAAGAAGTGCAAAACACCACAAGCCACTTGATATAGACTTTGTTCTTTGCCACTTGACTAGACGTCATCGCACTGTGTTCAGTAGTACGTGGGATCGAAAAAGGGAAATTTGTAGCTGATAGGAGGACAGAGATTGTGGGGATTGGCGACTCCCCAAGAAGTGATGCTGGGAGATGAGGTGCTCGGGTGTGTGGGATGTTGGTCTTTGTCAATAGCCATTGTTTAGCAGACTCGGAGTTCAAACATGCGATGTGTGTTTTTTGGCGGAACAAGGCTCTTGGATAGTGTTTAGGAGAACTTGTTGGCAAGACCAAAGCCACGGGGAGATGTGTTACATGCTTTGGAGGAACAGGGCCCGTGTTTAATGTTTAGGGGGGGACCCGTTGGCAGAGAGCCAAAGCCATGCAACTAGATGCTTCTTGATTGTTTTGGACATGAGTACTTGGTTTTGAGACAACTGCCTTCCTGCCTGGGGCTTATATGGGAAGTGCCAAGAGTCTCTCTCTTTTTTTTTAAGAAATCGTGAACTCTGCATTGATTTTGTACTCATGTGTGACAGTATGTGACAGCATGTTCAAAGTTTTGGGTGTACTAGATGTATCAGAGGTGTAACTGAATATAATGTGTTGGTGAATGTATAAGGAATGAGTCGGTGAATGGGGATGTACTAGTGAACGGTTTGATTTAGTTTTGTCATGCGTGCTGTGAACATTGTCCCATCTTGCTGCCTGCGATGAGATGCATTCTTGTGCGAAAACCGTTGGGTGTCATCCTACAAACACAACTCCAAGGAGACAAGAAAACCATGAGTGAATGATCGAGCTCAGACTTACACGGCTGAAAACTGTATGTCAATAGCAGCAGTGTTGGTAGGATTTCTTAATGGCGGGTGATGCAGTGATGAAGCGTAAATGTGGCAGCAGATTGGTGAACCAGAGATGAACTTGCTAGTTTATAGTCTTGGCGGACTATCCTGGGTTAGGTTTATGTCGTAACCCGTTGGACATTGCCTGTTTATCGTCATAGCGGATGTTACATTGCCAGTTTTTAGTCTTAGCGGACTATGAGGAGGCAAGCTAGTTTATAGTCTTAGCGGACTCCGATGGTTGTGACGGTGGCAGTTTACTGTCGTGCCAGACGGGTGCTAGTTTATCATCATTGCAGACACTGTGGGGTATCAGTTTATTGTCATGATGCCAGGACAGTTGTGGTGTCAGTTTTGAGTCGTAACCTAGGACTGTTCTGTGGTATCAGTTTACCGTCATGATTCCAGGACGAGCTGTGGTATCAGTTTATAGTCGTGATTCCAGGACTTGCACGTACCTGAGCTCGTACTTCAAACATAAAACGGTTTTAGGTACAAGTGATTGGTCTGATTGGTAAGCTCGTTTCTTTCCATGTCAGCTAGTTTGAATGCTCCATTGTCGAATGCTTTAGTAACCAAGTAAGGCCCTTCCCAGTTAGCTGAGAATTTGTCCGGGTGTTCCCGAACGGCTTTAAGCACAAAGTCACCTTCTTTGATAGGGTGCTTGTTGATGTTATGCCGATGTCGTTTCCATTGTTGTTTTTGGTACCATTCGATCTGATCGAGTGTGCCTATGCATTCCTCTTCCGCCGAGTCCAGGTCGATGATGCGTAGATCATTGTTCTGCCCATCGTCGAGGAGTCCAGAAAGTGTGATCCTTAAAGATGGTACCTGCAGTTCCAAAGGTAAAACAGCTTCTAAAATGTAAACAAGACTGTATGGTGTCTTACCTGTCGAAGTTCGGTGCGTAGTACGGTATGCCCACAATGCGTATGTCAATTGCTCGTGCCACTTTCTTTTGCTTTGGGTAAGCATTTTCTTAAGTATTGTAATAATTGTCTTGTTTGTTACTTCCGCTTGTCCATTGCTCTGAGGATAGTAAGGGGATGAAAATGAGTGTTTGATCCCTAAATTTTCACAAAAGGCTTTGGTTTCGGCACTACTAAATTGTGGCCCGTTGTCAGTGATGATTGTCATGGGAATGCCAAAGCGGGTTACAATGTTTTCCAGAATGAAATTGCACACGTGTTTGGATGTAGTTTTTTGAAGGGGAGTGACTTCTACCCACTTCGTGAAGTATTCTGTCGCGGTTATAATGAAACTATGGCCTGCGGAAGACAAGGGGGTTATCTGACCAATGAGGTCCAACCCCCACTTTTGAAAGGGCCATGTGATTTGCTTTGTATGCAACTCATTCGGTGGGACATGTATCAGATTGCTATGTTTTTGACAAGTACTACATGTT
>MNCI01019413.1:1166273-1196076 GCA_015680685.1 Gnetum montanum | reverse complement strand
GTACTCATCAAGAGCATAACGGAGAGGATAAGGGTAAGAGAAATGAGAAACCTTGACAAGAAAGTCGAGAGAGAGGACGAGGGCAATCTAGAGAGTCTAGGCATGAACAAAGGGAAAGTAGGGAACAACGGAGACATCATAGACGTCATGAAAGAGATGATCATGATGAACCCATACTTGCCACCTGAAGCATGCTAAATATCATGGAGGTAGTGAGAATCCCAACAAAGCATCAAAAGGATAGTCGGATCAAGTGCTTAGACATGAACAATATCCCACGATTTGAAGGGGGATACAACGCAGATCTGCAAAATCATTTATAGGCATTTCATGATGCCTGAACCTTGCAAAACATAGAAAAAAAGTGGCAAAAATTGAAGTTTTTTCCCAGGTCCTTAGAACCGAAGAGTTGGTACTGGTCCTTAGAACCGAAAACCATTAGGAGGTGGAGTACGATGTTAGAACTCTTCAATGATAAATATCAAACGTACTTCAGAGTGTCTAACTTGCATAAGTAGATCCAAGGATGGAAGCAAGGTACTCATGAACCCTTGGATACTACCATGGGCCACTACTACGGATTGTTACATTGTTTCCTGGGCCATGGTTACGCACAATGGGATCAACTTCGTCATCTTGNCGTTTCGTATGGTTGAGTGTAGGGGTACCTCGCCACTCATCACCCATATACAAGATGACGAAGTTGATCCCATTGTGCGTAACCATGGCCCAGGAAACAATGTAACAATCCGTAGTAGTGGCCCATGGTAGTATCCAAGGGTTCATGAGTACCTTGCTTCCATCCTTGGATCTACTTATGCAAGTTAGACACTCTGAAGTACGTTTGATATTTATCATTGAAGAGTTCTAACATCGTACTCCACCTCCTAATGGTTTTCGGTTCTAAGGACCAGTACCAACTCTTCGGTTCTAAGGACCTGGGAAAAAACTTCAATTTTTGCCACTTTTTTTCTATGTTTTGCAAGGTTCAGGCATCATGAAATGCCTATAAATGATTTTGCAGATCTGCGTTGTATCCCCCTTCAAATCGTGGGATATTGTTCATGTCTAAGCACTTGATCCGACTATCCTTTTGATGCTTTGTTGGGATTCTCACTACCTCCATGATATTTAGCATGCTTCAGGTGGCAAGTATGGGTTCATCATGATCATCTCTTTCATGACGTCTATGATGTCTTCGTTGTTCCCTACTTTCCCTTTGTTCATGCCTAGACTCTCTAGATTGCCCTCGTCCTCTCTCTCGACTTTCTTGTCAAGGTTTCTCATTTCTCTTACCCTTATCCTCTCCGTTATGCTCTTGATGAGTACACCCTAATGTGGAAGGAGAGGGTGAATGATGTGATGAAGGGGAAGAAGAAGGAGAACCATCACCATGATGATGTTTCTTACCTTCTCTTCTGTAGCTTCGGCCCTGATTGTGATGACGATCTGAGTGCCCATCCTTGTCATGTGTTGTTGTTCTCTCAGTGAACAGCTGGTGTTCACGGGGATCAAAACCAAGGTTGTGTATCATGGAGTATAGGTTCTGATACCCCACCTCCTCACTATTGTTACAAGGGGGAACATCTTTCGATAGAGAACCTGTTATAAGTAGTTCACCATCTCCAATTTGACTTAGGACGTGCGGGACCTCTTTGCCCTTCAACAGTGTATGGTGGCTCTCCTGCCTTGAGTCCCTTAAATGTTGTGCGGCTGTGGGATAGTAATCCCTTATGTCAAAATCACCTATAATGTATTTAGCATAGAGTTGAGTCATGTCGATCTGTGCCAAAGCACGGAGGAGCATGTTGGGGACTGCATGATCTGGAGGTAACACTATGTTACCTTGCAAGTCTCTCCTACGCATCTATTCATCCTGATGGAGGATAAAAGTAAAATTGGGTATATACTCATCGGGATGAGTATATACCACCCTATATTGTTGAGGATCTGGCAAATTTTGATTATGTGTTTTAGACTGTCAACTGTTTCTAGTATGATCCCTAGGTGGTGTAATGCTCTTATGAGAAGAAGAAGAAGACATTGTGTCTTATTTAGTGTGCTATTTAACCGTTATAAAAATTTTTGTTAATTAACCCTAAGGTTCGTTTAAGCTCTCAACGATGTGGATAATTTCCTATGTTCTACTTAGCACACAAACACTTAGTCCCTAGTAACGGCGCCAATGATGAGTGGTGAGGTACCCCTACACTCAACCATACAAATATGACTGTTACACGCGTGATCTGGTCGAACTCCGTAGACTAAGTGCCTACACGCCTCATGGAACACTTAAGGTTAACTAGGAGAGAAGGGTTGAGAGAGATTTAATTACTAATAAAGCATTTAAATGATAAATAGTAAATAACAATAAATAAAATCCTATTTAGCCTATTCCATGCACTACAAGGTTTATCCAAGAAGTTCATCTTTATTGCCGTACACAAACATGTGTTCAAGTACAATATTTTCTCGAATAAAGATCCATTCACTTTGGAGCTCCTACTGTGGCCACATGGAAAATATTCTATCTCTGGAGGGATTGAACTACCAGAGTTTCGCTATGGTCTAGGCCTAGAATGAGAAACAAGGGAGAGCCGCCTCTTATTTATAGATTTGATGACGCACTGTGATATCGCGTACGTGATATCGTAGGGGAAGACGTGATATTGTGGGGGATGCGATATCGTGGCGGACGCGATATCATGTACGCGATATTGCGACCCATGCGATATTGCGTTCCATCAATTACCAATTAGTTCTCTTCTAGCAAGTTGAGGTTTATTAGTCTTTCTTTTTGTGCTAGAATCAAGTCAAGGTCAAGATCACAAGCTATTGAAAGTGTATAAAGCTTGGATTCAATAGGAAGAGTTGGAAATTTTCTGTACACCAACTCATAGGGAGAATAGCCTATAGGGAGTTTCCAGGTGGAGCAGCAGGCCTAAAGGGCATCATTGAGTTTTGTGCTCTAGTGTCTCATATATTTTATAATTGTTCTTGTTAATATTGCAATGATTTTCCTATTTTTTACCTCTACTTAACTATTGGCTTGGGGGTGGTACGAGGTTGTTAAATTTATGTTCAACCCCCAAGCATTGCATGAGATTTTGAAATTTGATTCCTATAAAGTGAGTACCATTATTAGAAATAAGTGCATGTGGCACACAAAACCTATTTATAACATTTTGTTGTACAAATCGAGCAGATATAGAAGATATATAGTTGGTGATGGTTGTTTCTTCTACCCATTTTGTACAATAGTCAACAATGACTATGATGTATGCCTTTTCATTCGACATGGGTGTGATGGGACCCATGAAGTCAATGCCCCAAATGTCGAAGGGTTTTAGTGATTGGATTCACTGTTGAGGTCCCTCCATGTAAGCAGTTATTCCATCATCATGTTGATAGCATTCACAAGAACGAATGAATTGGTGAGCATCCTTGAAGAGTATTGGCAAATAATACCCTACCATTAGGATCTTAATGGTTGTGCATCTCCCAACATAGTGGTCCCCATAAAGACCTTCATAAATGTCTTAGAGAATGCACAATTGATCAACATCAAGGATACTTCAATGAACCAGGTCATTCACACACACCTTGTAAAGGTGTTCATTGATCTCTCTGAAGTGTTTCACCTAGTGAAGAAATTGTGGTTTCTTCCTATGATCCAACTCTTGTGAAATCTCTTGAGTGAGAAGACAAGTGAGAATGCCATCATACCAGTTAGGCTCATTGGGCATTTGTTTAGTTCTAGCCTTGACAAAGGGGATTTCATCAGGAAATTAATTATAAAGTGGGCTCTCCTCATCTTTGTTATCCCATCTCATCCAAGACAAGTGGTTAGCAACCAAATTCTCAGTTCCCTTTTGATCTACCATTGTAAGATTGAATTTTTGCACAATCACAAGCCACCGTATGATATAGGGGCTCACCATTGGTTTGTTCATTAGGAACTAGATCAAACACCTTGTACCCAAGCACATAGTGCTTGAATTTCACCCAGACATACAACACCACCATCAATTCCTTTTTTGTTGTGGTGTACTTTAGTTGTGCACCCACATGGATTCATCTCATGTAGTGGATGTAGTAAGGATGTTTCTAATTGTTCAACTACATGAGCATGACTTTAAAGGCATAATTTAATGCATCCGTCATGATGTGAAATCGTTTGGACCAATCAGGTGCTCATAGAATTAGAGTTTCTACAAGCTTCTACTTCAGTTGTTGGAATGTATTCTTGCATTCTTTAGTCTACATGAATGGAGCATCCTTATTTATAAGCTCTACCAATGGTTTGATGATCTTAGAAAAATTCTCTATGAAGTGTTAGTAGTAGCTAGTGTGATCAAGGAATGACTGGACATCTTTGATAGTTTCTAGTTAGTAGGTAATTCTTGGGATGATCCTCATCTTTTTAGGGTCCACCTAAATCCCTTTTGCAAATATTCTATGCCCTAAAACAATGCCTTCCTAGACCATCAGGTGGCTTTTCTACTAGTTGAGTTGGAGGTTTGTTTCCACACACCTTTTAAGTACTTGCATAAGATAGTCTAGGGCTTGCCCAAATATAGTGCCATAGGTGGAGAAGTCATTCATCAAGACTTCCACCCCACTACTAATCTGCTATTGGAAGATGCTTAGGACAAGGTGTTGGAAGGTTGTAGGGGTACTACATAGACCAAATGACATCTTTCTGTATGCAAAAGTTCCCCAAGCACTTGTGAATGTGGTTTTGGCCTGATCTTCAAGTGCAATTTGGATTTGGTTATAGTCGCTATAACCATCTAGAAATATTTAGTAGCAATGCCTAGAAATGGTGTCCAACACTTGGTCTATAAATGACAACAAAAAATGATTTTTGTAACTTGCCATGTTCAATAGCCTAAATTCAATATAGACCCTCCATTTGTCACCTTTCTTTGGCACTATCACAAGTGGGCTAACCCACTTGCTATCTGTAATGGGATAAATGAACCCTTCCTTGAGGAGTGATTCAATCTTCTTCTTGATGATATTCTTGAGTTTGGAGTTCAATTGTTCTTGTAGTTTCCTCTTTGGCTTCATGGAAGGATTTGTATAGATGTGGTGTTGGCATATCCTAGGATCAATTCCATTAAGTTTAGGATATGACCAAGAAAATTCTATTGGCCATTTGTTAATGACCTTTAGCAGCTTCTCTTTTTTATTTAGGAGCAAGGTTGGCGTTGATTATCACTAGCTTTCCATTGTTCAAAAAAAAAATATTCCATGTTGACAAGTAGAATTTTCAACTTTAGGGGATTATGTTTAAAGCTCTCAGGAATTTCCAACTCTCCCTAAGAAGTGTCATTAGATTCATCAAAGAGTTGGTGATGGATCTACTCCATCTCATCATCTCATTCATGCCTTCAATATAGGCACTTATCAGGCTCTTAGTTGGTTCCATGTAAAGTGTTGAGCTGCTAGCAGGATTAGCTATTAGCCATTGGATGTCTTCCTATTTTATGGCTATTGCATATAGGCACCTTTGAGTTCTAGACACATTTGCACACTATCTCCATGTTGTAATGGATGTACTATTTATGAACCATAGTTTCTACACATATCTACACCCTATGTCACTATACATAATGCATGGAGCTCTCTTCTTCTCTATCTTTCTAAACGCATTTTCCTTGGAAATCTTCAAGAAGAGGTTTCTAATTCCCAATTGTGCATCAATGATGCTTAAACAAGTCCTTCCAATAATGATTTGAAAGTCCCCCTTGCAATTATTAACATTGATCACTAGGAAGTTAGTAGGATAGAACCACCCATAGACGGTGGTCATAATGTCCTCCACTATTCCCAAAGGAATAGTGATGGACTGGTTTGTCAACTGAAGATGAATGTTGCTCTTTTTGAGTGGAGGTAGGTTCCAAGCTTTGTACATCTCATGAGAAATCAAATTAGAACTAGAACTTGAGTCTAGAGGAGCCTTGCAAGGCTTATTCCTAGTGAATTGCAAAATGATAAGGGGACTCCTAGGATTAAATCTTCTTCTAGAAAGGTTACTAGCCTTAATCCAATTAGTTATAACGTGGGTTAGCATGACAGTATGCACTTGGGAAGGCATTTGGTTTGAAGAGTTCTCAAATGATGTAGATGCAAAGGATGAGGGAGAAGTAGGGCTATCGATAGCATATGTTTGTGAGGGCTTTGTAGGACTATTGGCTAAAAGAATGATCATTTTTAGGATTTGGTTTTTGAACCACTTGACTAAGGAGTTGGCTATAAGTTAGTAGCCTTTGTGGCATTACATTACTATGGTCGGGTTGGAATTTTTCCCTGCATTGATGAAGTAGGTGGTATTTGAGTTGAGGATGGAGGGATATGTGTAGAAGGATGAGGAAGGTAGTGAGAAAATGGGGATTCCACTTTTGGGGATTGAGCTCTGTAGTATTCAAGAGGGTAGTACTGATATTGGAATTAAGTATGATTAGAAGAGTCATGCAGAGAAATGGGTTGTTGAACATAGTATCCATATGGATTATGCTATCAGTAAGGTAACTATTGCCTTGGTGGTGGCATCCCCCATGACTATGGATGCTGCCACTCATGGTACTACTCATAAGGTTGTGGTGGAGCTCCACTTGGATAGTAGGCTTGTTGTTGGTGGAACTACCTAGGCTTGTCTTCAAGACAAGGCAATCTTCTAAATGCTTGCCTTTTGGCCAATCTAGGATTTAGAGTAGACATCCCAAACTCTTGCAAGTGTGACACAATAGGGAAACATCCCATAGGATGTTGATAGTGGTATATCTCACATGCATCATCATCATTTGATTCAGAGTCCACAACCTCCTCTACTGCAATAGCCTGGTCCTTACCCCTTTGCAAGGGCACGTTTAGCTTTCTTCCTTCTCCTACAATCATGATCACTACTTTGCTCTTTGGATTCCTTTGCTATTTTTAGAGTAGTTTGGAACTTTTTGTCCAAAGAGTTTCATATTTTTTCTACATTGGCCAAAATTTTAGAATAGATTTTTGAATTGACAAGGTCTTTCACTACACCATCTCATCAAGTTATGCCTCCTCATTGTTATAGAATTGAACCTCTCTTTTACAAATGTAAGGATCCTAGTTATACTCNTTAGCTATGTGCACAATCTAGGACTTAGTGAAATTATTCAAAATCATTGTAACAAATCTTAAAATCACAAACATTCAAAATAAAATTATTATTATAAAAGCACACTAGTATTTTCTTTCAATCTAAAATGTCTTCTTCTCACAAGGATGATTCTCCATTGAGGTTCAAGCACACATCAAACCAACAAAGGAATGAATGGTCAAATCTACCAGTGCCCCAACAATGTAGAGTGGTATATACTCATCCCAATGAGTATATGTCAAACTTCACCTTCATCCTACATTAGGATGAATAGTTGTGTTTGAGGGACATGGAGTGCAACATTGTGTTGCCACCCAATCAATTAGTTCCTACGATGCTACACCAAACTCTTATAAGTTTAGGCATCCAAGGGCTCAATGTTGAATATGTTATGTAGGACCACGACTATCAAGATTACCATCTCACTAAAGCACAATGCAAAAGAGATTGACAATATGAGAGGCACTATGAAGGTTCGAAGGGAAAACGGTTCAATAACTCCTTGTTCCTGCTAGGCCAAAAAGATAGTGAGAATCCCTTCTTTGAGGGTTCTCAATTCACTGACTCTCCTTCCTTTTACTTTGACAAAGGCAGCTTGAACTAGAATTTATAGTCCACTATAAATAATCCTGGTTTAGGCAAGAACAAGTTCCATGATCATAAGAGATCCAAAGATGGAAGTCATGGTAGGGACAAGAACAAGCATCGTGATGATGATGATTGCCATGATCACAGAAGAGGGAGTGATAGGCACCATGGTGGTGCTAGTTCTCCTTTTTCTTNGAAGGAGAGTCAGTGAATTGAGAACCCTCAAAGAAGGGATTCTCACTATCTTTTTGGCCTAGCAGGAACAAGGAGTTATTGAACCGTTTTCCCTTCGAACCTTCATAGTGCCTCTCATATTGTCAATCTCTTTTGCATTGTGCTTTAGTGAGATGGTAATCTTGATAGTCGTGGTCCTACATAACATATTCAATATTGAGCCCTTGGATGCCTAACCTTATAAGAGTTTGGTGTAGCATCGTAGGAACTAATTGATTGGGCAGCAACACAATGTTGCACTCCATGTCCCTCAAACACAACTATTCATCCTAATGTAGGATGAAGGTGAAGTTTGACATATACTCATTGGGATGAGTATATACCACTCTGCATTGTTGGGGCACTGGTAGATTTGACCATTCATTCCTTTGTTGGTTTGATGTGTGCTTGAACCTCAATGGAGAATCATCCTTGTGAGAAGAAGACATTTTAGATTGAAAGAAAATACTAGTGTGCTTTTATAATAATAATTTTATTTTGAATGTTTGTGATTTTAAGATTTGTTACAATGATTTTGAATAATTTCACTAAGTCCTAGATTGTGCACATAGCTAACTAAAGTCCTCGACAATGATGCCAATGATGAGTAGCGAGTATACCTTACACCTAACCATACAAATCACTAGTGTTTACTTAGCAATCTAGTTGAATTCTGTAGACTTTAGATCTCTAAGTACACTAGTCTCTAAGAGGTGAATCTAACCATTGCAATTATTGTCTTCTCAATTCCACTTGTGAACTTAAAGTGTATGGTTAAGTGTAATTGAGGTATTTGATTTTTATCATTTTTTCTTTTATGGTTTAATTGCCTAAATATTGGAAACAAAGTAAATTTAATGTGTAATTAATTTAGTAACTAACTAACACTTAACTAATTCTAACATAGGCATCTGTTCTCACTTTCCATACACATCTTGAACACGTTATAGTGCCATTGGGTTACCAAGCATTAAGCACTATGAGGGTTACTAAGTGTTAAACATATGCTTGAAGTGGTCAGTTCAGTTGTATTTTGTCATGTAACTAAATTTGATTATAGTCATTGTCCATGATGCATTCCATTTTTTGATGGTATTGGATTGTAATGCATCTCTTCTATGATTTTGTAAATGAGTCTATCATGTGTTTTCATTGTAATGAATATCTTTTTCAATTTTTTAAAAGTATTTGTAATATATTATTTGTAATGTTTTCTATCTATGTGGCCTATTTGATATATTATATATATATTCAATTGTTAATTGTTATAGAATTTTTGGCCTCTCATAACTCATCCTCAATTGTGGCTCATATGTCAAGATAAGTCTCATGCTCACATATGATTCTCTTGAAATTTTTTTTGCTTTTCCAATTTTAATTTTCAAATTTTAAATTGATTTGAAAAATGAGTTTGTAAATTTATGTATTGATGCACTAACCTATGAGTCATAATCAATTCACACATCTATAGTATGAAGACACATGACATGTAGTCTATCACACCTTGGGGTTATGAAACCATGCATGTCACATGCAATCATAGTTTCAAAATAGAATGTAACATGCATGTTCTCACAATCAACACAAAGAGACTATGAAGACATGTCATAGTAAATCACATTATTTCTAGAGTGTGAGGACATGTGTCTCACTTCTATGTGCATCCAACAAAAGTTATGGTGTGAGGAAAGATGCGAATCATAGTTATCTCGCATTATGTTTTACATGTCTCTGTTTTAGGTTATGAGGGGAATGAAAGTTGTACTTTGATGCACTATTTTCTAGTTTTCAAGTTGCAAGGGAAATATGAGTTGCACTTTGGTGCACTATTTACAAATTTTTGTCTACCAGAAGGTAGAGGATCATCCAATAGCAAGGCCTAGGTAAACTATGAGGAAGTGCCTCTAGCACCCTCCTATAGTTCCTTTTGGAAGGCATTCAGACCTTCCAGTAGGAAATCATTGCTTTAAGTTTGTAGCTTCTAAGAGACAGAGGATCATCTGGTAGCAAGGTGTAGGTAAACTACAAAGAAGTGTGACTAGCACCCTCCCACAGTCCCAACCAAGAGGCAATAAAACCTACTGGAATGGAACAATTGCTTGGAGTTTAAGGCTATCAAAAGGTAGAGGATCAACTGAAAGAAATTTAGACCTTTCGATAGGGAATAATTGCTTTGAGTTTGTGGCTTTTGGATGGTAGAGGATCATCTGATAGCAAGGTCTAAGTAAACTATGAGGAAGTGTGACTATCACCCTCTCACAGTCCTAATCAAAAGGCCTTAAACCCTACTAGAAGGAAACAATTACTTAGTGTTTGAGGCTATTGGAAGGCAGGGGATCATTTAGAAGGCTAAAGATCATCTGGAAGGTATTTTGACCTTCTATTAGGGAATAATTACTTCGAGTTTGTGGCTTTTGGTAGGTAGAGGACCATTTAGTAGTAAGGTTTAGGTAAACTGTAAGGAAGTGTGACTAACATCCTCTTGTAGTCTTAATTGGAAGACATTAAAACCTACAAGAAGGGAACAATTACTTAGATTTTTAAGATATTGGAACTAGAGGGTCATCCTAAAGACATTTAGACCTTTTGGTAGAAAATAATTTCTTTGAGTTTGTGGCTTCTAGACGGCAGAGGGTTTTTGGTAGCAAGGTCTAGGTAAACTACATGAAAGTGTGGCTAGCACCCACCCATAGTTCCAACTAGAAGGCATTTAGGCATTTTAGAAGGAAATAATTGCTTGGATTTTAAGACTACCAGTAGGTAGAGGATCATCTGGAAAGAAAACGATAACCAAAAGGCATCCAGACCTTTCGGTTTGGAGTTTGTGGCTTCTAGAAGGTAGAGGGTCATTTGGTAGCAAGGTTTATATAAACTACAAGATAGTGCAACTAGCACCCTCATACAATCCCAATTTTATCAATGAATGCAAATTTTGAAGACTACAAGACACCTACATCTCCCAATGTTGCACCTATTTTCAATTTGATTTGAAGTTTAGACTATGATTAAACTATAATTCACAGTAATGTTGCATTGTTTCTATCATAGTTTCTATTTCACATTGCGAATGGGATGCAAGTCGCAATAGTATTATAGACAAATAATTGAAGACTGTGAGAACATGTCATTCACATTGTTTATTGCACTGTGATTACATGCATGTTTCATTACATCGCATTAATATGACATTTCAAAGTATGAGATGAATGTGATTTGCATGTTCTTAGCATTGTTTTTAACTTAATTTCAGATTTCAATGACAAGGGAATTCATGCTTGTAGTGCACTAGCATTGTTTTTCTTAAAAGTCTGCAACTGAACTACGATTCACATATTTGTCATAGTTTAAATTTTAGAGTGCGAGATCATGCGATTAGTAGTAAATGTAGCATTTTGATATTTTATGCTTGTGTAAGTGTCTTGTGTTTATGATCTTCTCAACAATTAACATATTACAAATAATATAGATCATGTAGTATCTTAATATGGTGTAATTTGAAGGTTAAAGCTTAAATGGTATAACCATCCTTCGACTTATCTTTAAAATTTCTACTTATGTCTTGTTAATTATTCGTAGTAGATTAGTAACATTAGAGGGAGAAACTTCAAAGATAACTTACTAAATTACTCTTAAATGATGCCATTAATCAACAACAATTAACAAAAAAATTGTTCATCTAATCATGGTATTAATTATAAAGAAAGTGCAGGTAAGAGATCATGTACACATAAATATATAAATATATATATATAATGTCAGAGTCAACTATGATTGTTGATAAATCATGTTTTTCAATGCTTCAATGTTGGGGTGGGCACAATATCGGGTACACGATATCATGGCCCAAGATGTGATATCGTACATTCAATATCATAGGTTTACTCCTAGGTCTATAAATACAGTGCCCATGCGCACAATTGGGAGTAAGTTTTTAGTAGTCAAGTAGTGAAACTCTTGCAGTTTGTCTATTTGAAAGTTAGAATATTTTCTAAGTGCTCGCAGCAGGAGGTCTAAGTGTGAATGGATCTTTATTCAAGCATTAATATACCTGAGCACACCATCGTATTGGCAATAAAGATGAACTCTTTGATCCATTCCTTGCCACACTTGAGATTTTCTTTCCTATGAATTTATATTTTATGCAATTTACATTAATTTTATTTATTTTGATTAATCAAGAAAATCATTAAATTACACAAGCATGACCCCTTCAAGCATATGTGTGACGCTTGGTAGCTCAGAAATGATTAGCATTTGACAATCTAGTAGTGTTTGCATGAAGTTTAGGATGTGTTCGAGAAGTGGGAATGACTACTTATGTTAGGCTAAATTAGACTATAGTTTACTTAGCAATTAATTTCTCTTACTTTTAATCACTCTTACTTTTATTCTTGTTCTAGGTGAGTAATTCCATAAAAACACAAAATAATAAAAATCTTATGCCTCAGTCACACTTAACCATACAATTTCATTCCACAAGTGGGACTGGGAAGACAACAAACAAACAACACGCACACACTATTTAGCTCTAGTGTACTTAGCAATTATAGTATGTAGAATTCAACCAGATTGCACATGAACACTTGTGATTCATATGGTTGGATGTAGGGGTACCTTGCCACTCATCATTAGCATCGTTGTCAGGGACTATAGTTCTTCGTGCACTATCTAAACCTAGTGAAATTTGGTAACCTTGTTGTTCAAACCCTAAGAGTAAAATCCTATGAAAACAAAAATTATTATCATTAAATTAAATCTCAATTGCACACTATTTATTAACACAAAATGTCTTCTTCTCAGAGGAGCCCATCTCTACCCAGGGTAATTCAAGTGCTTGAACAATATAGGGTGATGTATGCTCTTCCCGATGAGTATGTACTAGATTTTACCTTCATCTTACATCAAGATGAACTGATGTAGTGGCATGATATGGAAGGAAACATTATGTTGCCACTTGATCAATCTATTCTAGCAATGCTCTAGCTAATGCTCACATGACATGGGATTCAACATCTCCATGGAGAATATGAGATGCATGATCCTGACTCAAGGGATTATCATCCCACTAAAGTGCAAAAATTAAGGGATCAACAACTAGATCACTAGTACAAGCTTGTGAAGGGTAAGGGGCCAAATATCTTTCCACCTCCACTTAGCCCAATTGATGAAGGTGATTACTTCTTTAGTGATTCTCCTCTCTTTGACTTTGTTCAAAGAGCCCTCAACTAGAATGTATAAACCCTTAGATGCTGCTATTGGTCGATACTACTCTCTATTTCATAGGTGTATCGACCATGGATACTCTCAACTTAATTAGCTTCACCACATCATAGACAGGTTACAGTTTGAAACCAGGAAAATCCTTGGCATCTATGCCCAAGGGAGATTAATAGAGTTAAGTGTAATAGAAGGAGGGAGAGCTGAGAAAACATGAAAGTGTAATAGAATACAACAGAGACCCTTCTATTCAGAAAAATGAGGTTAGATTTTGTGATAGTGAGAATGAATTCACCAAAGATGAGGTGGTTAATTAGAAAACCTTGCCATTCTAGAAATTGCAATTAGAAATTACAGATAAGGTTGATCAATTATAAGACTCCATAGACAATAGGTTTTAAGCTATTTTAAAAATTGCTAAAGATTCTAAGGAGCAAAGAGGGGAGCGAGAGTGTCAAAGACGTAAGGAAGCTGAACGCATCATATCTAAGGGTAAAGGTAAAATGGCTACAATAGAGATGGCTATGGATAGTGATTCAAATGATGGTGGTGGATGTGATGTTTTCCAGTATGAACATCCTAAGGGATGTTGTCCAGTTGTATCACACTTGCAGGAATTTGGGGCATATGTCTTACATCCACGACTTGCACAAAGGAAAACACCCAAAAGATTACCTTATCCACAAGGAAATCCTCGACAGTTCAACCAACTACAACAGTACTACCCAAGTGAAACTCCTCCGCAACCTTACGAAGTGTATCAGTAGTGGGAGCAACCACAATCATGGGCATTACCACCTCCAAGATAGCAATACCCTTACTAGTAACCAATTCCCTACAATTACTATGTTTAGCAACCTGCATCTCCAAGGGGCTCCTTTGGTCATGTTGCTACTTACCAACCTCACCACTACCCTCCTAAAACATACCAATTACCCTATTCAAGGAGGGATGTCACCTACTACCATTATGTACCTCATGTCCCTGCACCTCCTCCTCCACCTCCTGCACAACTATCACTTGCTCTGTCCATGAAGGGTGAATTGCTTGCACAACCATAGCAAAGGAACACTATGAGGGTAGTTAACTTGCAATCGGTTAATCCATCTAGTAGGCCAGAACCAAGAACAAAGAAAAGACCCTTCTTTCGACCCTGTAGTCCACCAAAGCCCTCAGACACATCGGTGGTTGGTAACCCTGCTCCTCCAACTTCCTCTGTATCCTTTCTATTCGAGTCTCCTTCAAACCAAAATTCTTCTTGAATCCATACTGTAATGCTGACACATGCTGTATTCGGTTGGATTCGAGCTGGTAACCTACCCAGAAAATTAGCTGATCCTGGGAGTCCCCTAGTTTACTTACAAATTGCTAGGAATGAGCCTTGTAAAGCTCTTCTTGACTTTGGTTCCAGTGTTAATTTGATCTCACATGAGATGTACATAATGTGCAACCTTCCTCCCTTGAAGAAGAGCAACATCTGGTTGGAACTGGTAGAGTAGTCCATCATTGTTCCATTGGGATTGATTGAGAACATTGTCACCATCGTTTGTGGGTGGTCATATCTTACTGATTTCCTAGTAATCAAAGTGGAGAACTACAAGGGGGACTTTCCAATTATTATGGAAAGGGCATGGCTAAGTATTGTTAATGCCAAAATGGGCATTAGAGATCTTTCCTTGGAGATATCAAAAGAAGATGAATTTGGAAAGATCAAGAAGAAGAGAGTTCCATGTATCGCGTACAACAATTCAGGGTGCCATTGTGTGTAGAAGTTATGGTTAGTAAAGAAAACATCTCTCTTCATGCAAGTAGTGTGCACTAGAAGCTGATATCTAGAGATGTCTATACATAGCAACCACAAAACAAGAAGACACCTAGTGGCTAACAGTTGATGTTAGCAGTAGTACATTATGCATGGAACCTATTGAGGGCCTAATGTATGAGCATGTTGCAAGTATGGATGAACTCGAGCAAGTTCATCACTAGCTCTCTGAAGGAGAAAATGATGATGTTAATTGGGATGAGTTGGAAATTTTTAAGAATTTTAAACAAGAGCCCCTTGAATTAAAGACACTATTGGTTGGAATGGAGTATGTATTTTTGAAAATGGAAGGTCAATTATCACTAATGCCAAGCTTGCTACAGAACAAAAGAAAAGGTTGATAAAAGTTATGGAAAAATGGTTAGTAGCCTTTGCTTGGTCATATTTCGAACTTACTAGGATAAATCCAAGAATATGCCAGCACTGAATATACACTAACCCCACTGTCAATTCAAAATGACAACCACAACGACATTTGAATCCCAAGTTAAAATAGATTGTTAAAGAGGTTATTGAAAAACTCCTCAAAGAAGGATTCATCTACCAAGTTGTAGATAGTGAGTGGGTTAATCCACTTATGATTGTACCAAACAAAGAAGGTAAATGGTGGGTGTGCATTAGTTTCCAGTTGCTCAACATGGCAACTTTCAAGGATTATTTTTCATTATCTTTCGTTGATCAAGTGCTGGACATCATTTTGGGGCATAGCTATTATAACTTTCTGGATGGTTATAGTGGCTATAACCAAATTTGGATTGCACCAAAGGACTAGGAAAAGATAAATTTCATAAGTCTTTAGGGAACTTTTTCTTACCGTTAGATGCTATTTAGTCTATGTAATGCCCCATCCACATTTCAACGATTAGTTATCAACATTTTTCAACAATAGATTGGTAGTGGGGTAGAAGTTTTTATGGATGATGTTTCTACTTATGAAGCTACGTTCAAGCAAGCCTTGGACCATCTTAAGCAAGTGTTGAAGAGATGCATCGAAACAAACCTCTGGCTCAATTGGCAAAAGAGCCATCTTATAGTCTAGGAAGGCATAGTATTGGGACATTGCATCTCAAAAGTAGGAATCGAGGTGAATGTTGAAAAAATAAGGGTCATCCAAGGAATAACCACCAACTTGAAATAGTTAAAGAAGTTCAGTCATTCCTTGATCATACTGGTTACTACCGGTGATTCATCGAAAAATTTTCCAAAATCACCAAGCCGTTGGTAGAATTGACAAAAAAGGATGCATCATTTGTTTGGATTCTTACATGTGAAGTAGCATTTCAACAATTGAAGAAAATCTTGTTGAAACCCCCATTCTTCAAGCACTAGATTAGTTTAGATTATTTCATGTGATGACCGATGTATTGAATTATACTTTGGGGGCAATGCTTATGCAGATGGATGATCAAAAACATCCATATTATATTCACTATGCAAGCTGGAGCATTGAAGGTGCACAACTAAACTACACCACCATAGAAAAGGAGTTGATGACAGTGGTGTTTGCTTTATAGAAGTTCAGGCACTATGTGCTTGGCTACAAAGTGTTTGTGCATATAGATCATAGCGCTATTAGATTTCTAATGAACAAACCAATGGTGAGCCCCCGTGTCATATGATGGCTCATGATTTTGTAAGAATTTGATCTCACAATGGTAGATCATAAAGGTGTGGAGAATGTGGTTGTGGATCACTTATCGCAACTAAGATGGGATGAGAAGGAGAAAGAGAGCCTTTATCTAACCAATTCCTTGATGAATCTCTCCTTGTGGGTGCTATAAATGCACAAATGCCTGATGAACCAAAATGGTATGCCACCACCCTCACTTATCTACTCAAGAAAGAACTATTGCAAGGGCTAGACAGTAGAAAGAAATAATAGTTTCTTCACCAAGTCAAATATTTCATGGAGATTAATGAAAACCTTTACAAGGTTTGTCTTAATGTCTTGGTATGTTGGTGTGTTCCTGATACGGATTAACTACGCGTTCTTCAAGATGCTCATGAAGGTCCTTATGGGGGCCATTATGCTAGGAGATGCATGACCATAAAAATCCTCATGGAAAGGTATTATTGGCCAACAATCTTCATGGATGCACACTAATTTGTCCGTGCTTGTGATCTTTGCCAAAGGGATGGTGGAATGATAACTCCAATGGAGGGGCCACAAAAATGGATACAACCTCTCAAGCCATTCAAGATNAGGTATTATTGGCCAACAATCTTCATGGATGCACACTAATTTGTCCATGCTTGTGATCTTTTCCAAAGGGATGGTGGAATGATAACTCCAATGGAGGGGCCACAAAAATGGATACAACCTCTCAAGCCATTCAAGATTTTGAGCATTGACTTTATGGGTCCCATCACACCTTTATCAAATGGAAAGGTATATATAATAGTTGCAGTTGACTATTGTACCAAGTGGGTAGAAGTAGTAGCCGTTGCTAATTGTACATCCATCACTGCTACTCGGTTTGTATAACAAAACATTGGAAATAGGTTTGGTGTACCTCGTGCAGTAATTTCTAATAATGGAACTCATTTTATAGGTGCCACTTTCTGGAAATTGATGCAATGCTTGGGGGTTGAGCATAAACTCACAACTCCATATCACCCCCAAGACAATGGTCAAGCTAAGATCACTAATCGGGAGATTACAAAAAACCTAACGCATGCCATTAGAAAATATCAAAGGGATTGGAGCACTAAATTAAATGATGCCCATTGGGCCTATCGCTCCACATGGAAGCTTCTCATAGGTTATTCTCCTTATGAGCTTGTGTACAAAAAACTACCAACATTGCCCATCCAATCTAAGCTTCGTACACTCTCTACAGCCTGTGACCTTGACCTAAATCTAAGTCTCTCACAGAAAGAACGATTGATGAACCTTAACTTGCTAAAAGAAAATTAGTTAATGGCCCTATCATCCAACAAAATTCATAAGGCATTTAACAAGAAATTCCATGACCTCAAAATAAGAAAAGTCAAGTTTCAACTAGGAGACAAGGTTCTTTATTGGAATCCTACACATGTACCCCAACGAACCAAATCTCAAACATTGTGGGAAGGACCTTACATCATAGATGAGAATTTTCCATTTGGGGCCATGATCATCTACAAACCTAACAGCTCAGACAAGAAAAAATTAGTCAACATTCAACAAATAAAACCTTTCCATGAGCTCAAGCCAACCAACATAACAAACACCTCGTTAGATGGATAACCATGCTAAATCTTTCAGATGTCTCCCTTCCAACTTAGTCATGTGGAAGATGGCCATCCATACTAATACCTTAGGTGGCTCCTTAGTTTTTGACCTTTTTTTTTCACATTTTTGGTTTTAGAACTTTTTGTTTTCATCTTCCTTGTATTACAATTTTTTTTACATATTTGTATTTTTAAGGTTATTGGTCTTCCCTTAGTTTTTGTTTTACACCATTGTTAATATATTCAATATTTATTGTCTACTCTTTTACTTTCTTTTATGGCTATGTTTGCTTGTGTTTGATGTGTTTCTCTACTTTTTCTACTAATAAGGTGGCAGGTATAATGGTAATGCACTACTTAATGGTGGTATGCTTCATTTGTAATTTAATTGTTGATGTCTATTTTTTGACTTTGAATGTTGTTACTGATGACTGGGACATGGTTTCTTTTCATGTAACAAGCAGTGAGACCACATCATCCACCCATCCACATACTCTATGATTTTTCTTGGTTTTTGGAAGCATGCAGTTTCTTCTTCATTAATGCAACTTTAATAAATTGGTGACTTGTGTAGTTTCTAGAATTGGGAAGGAATAAAAGGTTTGGATAGGGTGTGGCTTCAAAGGGATGGGGTATTCTTTCTACTTTTCTATTTTCCTATGTGTAGGAGTGTTCTCTTAAGCTTCTTACCATTCCATGTCATTTCACAATAGGAAGTCAAATAAGTCCTTGCATGGTGTGGTTCTCATCACAAGAAAAAAAAATGATTCAAAGCACACCCCTTGGACAAAATAAATGCAAAAAATGCATGAGTCTTTGCATGGTGTGGTTTCCATCTAGAAAAAAAAAAACAAAACAAACATGGGAATTTAAAGCACACCCCTTAGACCAAATAAAAATTGCTACAAGCATTGGTTATGGGACTTGTCTTGTCTCCTCTAACTAAGGCCCTTTCTCACTTCCTACCTTTACTTCAATTTGGAATGGTGGTTGTTTTGTGGGAGCATTCTTGTATCTCAGGGGATGGACTTACCTTAGAATGTCGATGCGAAGTCACTAAAAGTGGTTGGTTTTGATTTGGACTAAGGATGGATCCTACCAAGTCATTTAATCGCAAACTCCATAAGGGACCACATGTGACCATAATTAGGAACTCCATTCCACTCTCTTTGTCATCCATCTATGCTTTTCATGCCTCACATCACTGCCAGTTTCATGTTTTGAATTAATGTTCTAGTTTGATGTGTCAGGTTTTTTAGTTAGTTACTTTTAGGTTTTTGTACTTAACTTTTCGTAATCATTAATCATCCATGGTGCCCACAGACTGCTTGGTTTGAAGTTATGCAAGGGCATAAAAGGCTTGTGCTTGCTTTGGGAAGGATCCACTTGCATATCTTTTAGCTTGGTTAAGTTAAGTTCTTTACTCTTAGACATTGTTATAATCAAATTCTTTTTATTTACCCCATCCATGTCATCCAATTGCACGCACCTTCACAACTGTTTGTAATGAACTCATTTTTATTGTTGTGAATACCCTCTTTCTAGCATTCCTTGTGTTAAGATTTTTATGAATTATATGGATTGATTCTCTTACTTAATCCATTCATCAGTCTTTTCACTAACAATGTTAAGCAACCAATCTATCAGAATCACAACCTAGCTAGATAAAATCACCGATGAGACAAGGTACTCAACCATTATCTATTGCACTATAAATACTAATCCTTGGTTTTCTTGTGATTATAATGGGAAGCGTGGATTGGAAGCGGGACTATCTTCACCAAGGAGGATGCAACCATATCACTTGTGGGAGATTGTTCATAACCGCTGGATCTCTTCTACCTCTCCCTCATTCTTTTGTTGCCAAGAGGGGTTGGATGTCCTTTGGATTCATTGGTGTTCTTTCCTATTGTCATGAACACCCAATTTTGTACACAATTGTAATATTTTATGCTTAGGCACTTTTGTATTTGTCTGTTTTCTCTATGTCACTCTGCATGTCAATCAAATAAGTCCACATCCCCTAATATATTTTGTAAAGGACTTGTTCCTCTTCTTCTGTACTCGAGGACGAGCTTTCATTCAGTTGTGGGGGTATGATAAATCATGTTTTTCAATGCTTCGATGTCAAGGTGGCCACGATATTGGGTACACGATATCAGGTATGCGATATCATGGCCCAAGATGTACCTAAGCACACCATTGTGTTGGAAATAAAGACAAACTCTTTGATCTATTCCTTATAGCACTTGAGATTTTCTTTCCTATGCATTTATATTTTATGCAATTTACATTAATGTTATTTATTTTGATCAATCAAGAAAATAATTAAATTACACAAGCATGACCCCTTTGAGCATATGCATGATGCTTGGTAACTCAGAAACGATTAGCATTTGACAACCCAACAATGTTTGTAGAAAGTTCAGGATGTGTTTGGGAAGTGGAAATGGTTACTTGTGTTAGGCTAGATTAGACTATAGTTTACTTAGCAATTAATCACTCTTACTTTTATTCTTGTTCTAGGTGAGTAATTCCATAAAAACACAAAATAATAAAAATATTATGCCTTATTTACACTTAACCATACAATTGCATTCCACAAGTGGAATTGGGAAGACAACGAATGAACAACACGCATACACTATTTAGCTCTAGTGTACTTAGTAATTATAGTCTGTGGAATTCAACTGGATTGCACATGAATGCTTGTGATTCATATGGTTGGGCGTAGGGGTACCTTGCTACTCATCAACTATGTACATATACATAGACATAATGGTATAGCCAAATACTACTACATTATTGTCTTAAACTTCATTTGAAGCATCAGTTTGCATGAAATATATCTTTGTGACAGTATCATCAACCTCGATAACTAGTTGCTCCTCCATCCTAGCTATTCCTGATGGTCTCACCTTTGAGTCATGGACCAAAGTGTCCATCCCAATGAACTTGGGATCAAGAATGTTCTCCATCATTGCTAAATTAGAGGTCCCTTGCAATCACCACAAATGTTCAAACAAGTATTTACCTATTGTTTGAGCATTCATAGCTAGGCGGTAAGCCTCCTCTCCACTCGTCTAAAATGGTGATGCTTGTCCAACTCCATGGCATTCATGCAGGAAATAAATTTATCTTTCATTCTCTTTAAGTAGGAAAAAAGCATAGCACTATGTGAAAACTAATATTGTTGCTGGTTATGATGGATATGAGCAACTTGCATCTCATCGATTTGCCCATAAAACTCATCCCAATCAACCTTTTTGTCATCTTTTGGGACATGTGGATCCACGAGCCAATTGAGATCATTAAGTCATGTCCTAGGGATAAATTGAGTGTAGAATGCACATCACAATTGTGGAAATTGATCCTCACCAAAAACTTGCACTTATCTACATCCCCCTCAGGTTTAGGGATTTGCCAATGCTTGAAAAGAGTAAACACGGCTAATTGGAAAGGCACTGTAACAACATCTCTAATGATGATATCTATTCTCCTAATTATAATGTGGGGATAGTTCAATGAAAATTTCCCCTCTAAATCTAGTAGGACCATCAGGGTGAAGGACATTAGATGAATGTGATGCATGATAGCCAGGAGGTTTGTGTGAACTTCCCTAATAAGAACTCTACGTCATGGGGTGAAGTTCCTATAAGGCTATCCTGTCTCATTAGTCTCCACCTTAGCACCTTGCTTAACAACTATGTTTTTTTCTCTAAAGTAGCAGTCACAAAATACTCCCTATGTAAGTACCTTCCTAAGATCTACTTCGTTAATATATAAGTGGAATCACCAATCTTAATCACCTTTGAAATAGGTGATCCTCGATGTTGTACCACATAAAACCAATGGGCCTCCTCCTCATAATAATCAGGATCTCCAGTGATGATGAATTTAAGATGTCATTCAACAAACTTATTAAGCATCTCTGACCAAACAAGCTACATGAAGGACCGAAAATTCCTTGGACTCTTCAAGGGGGTTGATCTAAGTTTCACCTCCCTTCATTGCTACTCCTCTCATGTTAATCTCTCTTTTGCATGTCGATATTCCTTCTACTCTTTATCACTTTCCTATGCAATAGCCTGAGAACCTTTGTGATATCTTCCCTATGTTTGTCATTCCTCTTCTACCTCTTGCACTTCGCTAGATCTCCTCCCAGTATTTGCTTGTGATGCTTATGATGACGTTCCTCTCTAAGAACAAAGAAATATATTATAGTCCAACTGTTAACAATTACATCATTATTGGCCAACCATAACTAAAGATCACATCTCCTCTTGTTGTTTGATAGTACATGTTACATTTTCAAGGTTGACCATTGCACTAGTTTATGACCTATATACTATGTAATTTAATGGTTTAATCTCAATCCTAATTGTATCTTGTTTGTTTAGCTTTTGGATCACTTCATAACATAGATAGGTTATTTTCTTCTTTAAAAATTTTAAATACTTCTCTTTTGCATATGCTAAATGATAAACCATGTTCATTGGCTCTAAAACATGAATTCCAAAATCAAAGTGAGGAATTGACATGGATGTAAAGATGTATTTCTCAAAGAAAATGAAGGATTATCCCTATGTTAAAGTACACATTATTCTAGAAACATATCCTCTCTCTTAAATTTTGAATGATTTTTGTGATGACACCCTTAGCATAAGAGGTCATTTTCATTATAAATTTATCATGTTTTCTAGTGGTGATGATAATTGATGAGCAGTAAATACCCCTACACTCAACCATATGAATCGCTAAGTGTTCAAGTGTGATACGGTCAAATTCCATGGATCCTTGCTTCTAGGAAGTGAGCTTGCCCTAATAGTCATCCATTGTCTTTCCAATTACACTTGTGATATGCAAAGGTATGGTTAAGTGTAATCAAGGCATATGATTTTTATTATTTTTATGTTTTGTGTTTTGGATGCTTAAAATAAAGGATGAAAGGAATGAAGTAATTTAATTGCTAATTTAATCTAACTAATTAATTTCTAACTAATCCTAACATAAGCATCAAGTCCCACTTTCTGTACACATCCTAAACACGTATAATGATACTAGGTTACCAAATGTTAAGAATTATTGGGATTAGCAAGCGTCATGCACATGCTTGAAGTGGTTGTACTTATGTGCTTAATTAATTACTATTTAATCTAGCTTAATTTAGCCTAATTACTTAAATCATTAAAGGAAATTGCATAAAACATTAAATGTATAAAGAAAATATTTAATCTAGTCAAAGTGTTGCAAGGTTTATTAGAAAGTTCATCTTTATTGTTGCACACACTACCGTGCTCAGGTACAATAGTGCTTGAATAAAGATCCATACACTCAATGACTCCTACTACAAGCACTTGGGAAAATATTATAACTTTGGGGAAGAAAAATTATAAGAGCTCTGCTACACTATGACCAAGACTCCCAAACTGTGTGCCCAAGTATCATATTTATAGGCAGGCACACATCCCATGATATTCAATATTCGACATCACTTCTTGGTCCCTTGTATCGGTTATATGATATTGGAGCTAGAAAAAATACACTTCATCAGACCCCCATGAATGAATGAAAACTTCTCCTTGAGTGAACAAAAAAAGAAACAAGTTCCTTACAAAATATTAGGAATGTATGGGATTATTAATTGACATGCAAACTGACTCAGATGAAATAGATAGATTCTAAGCGCCCAAATGTACAAATTTACAATGTTTGGTAGCTAAAGAACAAGGGAGAAGATTTAATGATCATGAAGGAGCCTCGTTGCATGGTGTAGCTACTTATTCCTTGGTGAAGAAAATCTCACTTCCAGTCCATGCTTTCCTCTGCAATCACAACAAAATCATAGATTTGTGTGCAATATGTAACTTATAGCTCTTAGATACATTGTCTTGTCAACAACTACACTTGTCTATGTTGTGATTATGATGGATTGATTCTTCAAGAGTATTTGATTTCTATAGTTATCAGAGTTCATTGAAAGGGTTTAACTTCATGGATTGGTGATGTTAGTATTAGTTCTTG
The DNA here is from genome assembly GCA_015680685.1 of Gnetum montanum. Lineage (NCBI taxonomy): Eukaryota > Viridiplantae > Streptophyta > Gnetopsida > Gnetales > Gnetaceae > Gnetum > Gnetum montanum. The sequence continues at coordinate 1,171,858 of MNCI01019413.1, read as the reverse complement.
GTTAAACCTTTGTGGAAGTTAGAAAAATTCAAAAAACAATTGGCCTTAAAAAAACCTAAGTGGCCCTTACAACATAGAGAGTACCTTTGGTAGTGGGAATACTGAAAAATGGGATGAAATGGATAAGCAGTTCATCATTACATTCTAAAAATCTCAAACATGATGAAATGCTTAACAAGGATTAAAGAATTCATAACAACAAAAAAGATGATTTCATTGAAAACCATTGTGAAGATGTGCACAATTGGATGTCATCAATGGGGCATGCAAAAGGATTTGATTGTGATAATGCCTAAGGATAAAAAACTTAATTATCCCAACCAAAAGGTATGTAAGTGGGTCCTCCCCAAAGAAGGCACATGTCCTTTGTTGCACTTACATATTTTCAAACCAATGAGTCCACAGCCCAATGGATGATTAATGGTTATAGAGAGTTAAGTACAAAAACCTAGGAGAAACTACCTAAGAATTTCGACACATCAAACTAAGACATAAAAAAAAAATCATGAACACTAGTAGTGAGGTGAGGCATGAAAAACATAGATGGATGAGAGAGAGATAGTGGAATGGAGTTCCCAATTAAGGTCACAAGAAGTCCCTCATGAATTTTATGGTTAAATGACTTGATAAAATCCATCCTTAGTCCAGACCAAAACCAACCACATTTAGTTACTTCACATTGCCATTCTAAGATTAGTCCATCTCATTGAGACACAAGAATGCTCCTACAAATCAAACAACATTCCTTATGGAGAAGAAAAAAGAAGTAGGAAGTGAGAAAGGGCCTTAGTTAGAGGAGGCCTTTAGACATAGGTAACACATCTTTCGAGTCCCATAACTAGTGCTTATAGCCTATTATTCTATTTCAAGGGTGTGCTTTGAATTCCCATCATTTTTTAGATGGAAATCATGCCATGCAAAGACTTATTCAACTTCCCATTATTGGTCGACATGAAACAACAAGAAATCCATAAAAACACTCATACATCCAAGTAAGTACAAGGGTACAAAAAGTATTGAGTCCCCTTTAATTCACACCCTATTCAAGCCCTTGAATCCTTTCCAAGTCCAAAAACTTCCAAGGTCATAAGTTCCTTAAAGGTTTATTAAGGAAAGGGACCTTGTACTTCTAGAACCAAAAAGACCATAGAGCTTGTGGACCAGTGGATGATGTGGACTCATTACCTATTTCATGAAAAAGAAACAATGTCTTAGTTATCAATAACAAAATTCAAAGCTAGAATCTAGATGCTAACAATCAAATAACCAGATAACACATGCCCACATCAAGCAAACTGCACTGTACCTTGTTGGCAATAAGGCATGTTATTATTAGAACACAATAAGAAAATCACACCAAAATAAAGAAAAATATATAAGAAATTGTAAATTATTCAAGAAGAATAAAACATATTAACAATGTTGTAAAAAAAAAGATGATGTAAAATAGTAAAAAGTAGAAAAGCAAAAAGGAGGTAAAAATAATAAAGTGTAAAAAAATGTGTGAAACAAAAAAGAAAAAAACTAAGGAGTCATTTATATGATTATCATGGATGGCCATCTCCCTCATGACTAATTTGGAAGGAGGAGATCCAAAAAATTGAGCATGGTTATCCATCCAAGGAGGTGTTGCGACCATTGGCTTCCTTATACTCATTGAAAGGTTTAATTTGTTGCATGTTGGCTAGTTGTTTCTTGTCTGGGCTCTCAGGTTCATAGATCAACATGACCCTAAAAGAAAAGGTTTTAGAAATAATATAAGGACCTTCCCATAGTGTTTGGAACTTGATTCATTATTATACATGTGTGGGGTTCTAGTAGAGGACCTTATCTCCTGTTTAAAATTTGACTTTCCTAATTCTAAGGTCATGGCATTTTTTGCTAAATGCCTTGTGCAACTTGTTAGATGATAGGGCCACCAATCGATTTTCATCTAGTAGGCCGAGATTCATTAATCTTTCTTTTTGTGCTAGACTTAAGTCAAGGTCAAGGTCATTGGTTGTTGAAAGTGTACAAAGCTTGAATTGGATAGGAAAAGTTGGAAATTTTTCATACACTAACTCATAGGGAGAGTAGCCTATAGGGAGCTTCCACGTGGAGTGGTAGGTCTAGAGGGCATTGTTAAGTTTTTGCTCCAATCTCTTCTATATTTGCTAATTATTCTCTTTAAGATCTTAGTGATTTTCCTATTTGTAACCTTAGCCTAATCATTGGTTTGGGAATGATGAGTGTTGTTAATTTATGCTCAACCCTCAAGTGTTGCATGAGCTTCCAAAAGGTAGTGTTTGTAAAGTGGGTTCCATTATCAGAAATTAATGCATGTGGCATAACAAACCTATTTCTTGTGTAGTGGATGTAATATGGATGTTTCTTGTCATTCAACTACATAATCATGGCCCCAAGGCATAATTTCATGCATCCATCATAATGTGAAATGGTTTGGACTAGTTTGGTGTTCATAGAATTAGAGTTTATATAAGTTTCTCCTTTAGTTGTTGGAATTCATTTTTACATTTCTTGGTTTAAACAAATGGAGCATCTTTCTTTGTTATCTTGACCAACGGTTTTGCGATCTTAAAGAAATTCTCTGTGAATCTTCGGTAGTAACTAGTATGTCCAAGGAATGACTAGAAATATTTTATAGTTTTTGGTTGATGGGTAATTCCTCAGATGATCTTAATATTTTTAGGGTCTACCTCAACCCCTGGTTGAGAAATTCTATGCCTAGTATAATGCCCTCCTAGACCATTAGATGGCTCTTTTGCCAATTGTGCTGAAGGGTTGTCTCCACACACCTTTTAAGCACTTACTCAAGGTGGTCCAAGGGTTACTCAAATGTGGCACCATAGGTGGATAAGTCATTCATGAAGACTTCCATCCCACAACCAATCTATTGCTAAAAAATGTTCAAGACCAAGGATTGGAATGTTGCAAGAGCATTGCATAGGCTAAAAGGCATGTTTTGATATGCAAAAGTTCCCGAGGGGCTCATGAATGTTGTTTTGGCCTGATCTTTTGGCATGATTCGGAGTTGGTTATACCCACTATAACAATCTAGGAAGCAATAATAGCAATGCTCAGAAATAGTATTTAACACTTAATCCACAAATGATAATGGAAAGTAATTTTTGAATGTTACCATATTCAATAGCAGCAAATTGATGCAGATCCACCACTTGCCACCTTTCTTTGGCACAATCACAAGTGGGCTAACCCACTTACTATCTGCAATGGGATAGTTAAACCCCACCTTAAGGAGTTGTTCAATTTCCTCTTTGATGCTTGGCTTCAATTTATGGTTGAACCAACATTGTGGTTGCCTCTTTGGCTTCATGGTTAGATTAATGTAGATATAATACTAGCATATCCTAAAATCAATCCTTGTGAATTTAGGATATGACTAAGCAAAGGTTGTTGGCCATTTATTAACCACCTTCAATAGCATATATTTCTATTTAGAAAAAAAATTAGTATTGATGATTACTAGCTTGTCATTTTTCAAAAATGCATACTTCATGCTAGTAGGTAGAGTTTTCAACTCTAAGGGATCTTGTTTAAAATTTTTAGGAATTTCCAACTCTCCCCAATTAGTATCATCAATTTCATCAATGGAGAGTTGGTGATGAACTTCTCCAATTCATCCATGCCTTCCATGTAGGCACATGTTAGGTTCTCAGCAAGTTCCATGCAAAGTGTTAGCCTACTCTTAGGGTCAGCTATTAGCCATTGGGTCCCCTCCTACTTTGTGGTTGCTGCATGCAAGAACCTTTGAATTTTAGATATATCAGCACAATAACTACATTCTTTGATAGATACATTGTAAAAAACCCATAGTTTCTACACACAGTTGCACCTTGTATCACTGTATGTGATGTATGGAACTTTCTCCCCTTTTGATCTTTTTGAATGTATTTTCTTTAAGGATTTCAAAGGAAAGATCTTGGATCCCTAATCATGCATCAACAATGCTCATCCAAGTACTTCCCATGATGATTGGGAAGTCCCCCTTGAAATTGTCCACTTAGATCACTAGGAAATTGGTGGGGTAGGATCACCCATAAATAGTGGTTACAATGTCCTCCACCAATCCCAAGGAATTAGTGATGGACTAATCAGCCAACATGAGATGGATGTTGTTCTTATTTAATGGAGGTAGGTGATGGACTTTATAAATATCATGGAAAATCAGATTAACACCAAAACCTAAATCTAGAAGAGCCTTGCAAGGCTCATTCCTAGTGATTTGAAGTTAAATAAGGGGACTTCCAGGATTAGATAGTTTCTTGTGAAAGTGGCTAGCCTTTGTCCAATTGATTACTGCATGAGTTAACATGACGGTATGTACTTTGGAATGTGTTTGGTTTGAAGGGAACTTGAACAGATTAGATGTATATGGAGATGAAGAAGCAAGGTTGCCAACTGTAGGTGTATGTGAAGGTTTAGTTAGGTTGTTGGTTCAAAAGAAAGGCCTTTTTGGTGATCTAGTTTCTGAACAACTTGGTTGAGAAGCTAGTTGTAAATTAACAACCCTCATTACATTGCATTATTGCAGCTAAGGTGAAATTTCTTCTTGCATTAACAAAGCATGTGGTAATTGGGTTGAGGATGGAGGGACATATGTAGAAGAATGAGGAGGGTAATATGGATGTGGGTACTCCCTGTTGGGAGATGGAGAATGAGTTCGGTAATACTTAGGAGGGTAGTAGTGATGTTTGAAGGTGGCATGACTAGAAGAGTCATGTGGAGAAATGGGTTGCTGAACATAGTACCCATATGGATCTGGTTGTCGGTAAGGGTACTGTTGTCTTGATGGTGGCATCCCCCACAATTGTGGGTGTTGCCATTATTGGTACTACTCATATGATTGTGGTGGAGCTCCACTTAGATAATAAGCTTGTTGTTTTTGGTGGAACTACCTTGGATTGCCTTGAGGATAAGGCAATCTTCTAGGTGCTTGCATTTTTGCCAGTCTAGGATTTAGCATGTACATCATAGAATCCTACAAGTGTGACATAACAAGGCAACATCCTTTAGGATGTTCATATTGGTAGATGTCACACCCACCATGATCATTTGATTTTGTCTTCACAACTTCTTCTATTGCAATAGCTTTTCCTTTACCCCTTTGGTAGGCACATTGAGCTTCTCTCCACCTTCTATAGTCACGATCACTACTCTAATCTCTTGATTCTTCTACAATTTTTAGAGTATTTTGAAATTTTTTATCTAAAGAGTTCCATAATTTATCAAACGTGGTTGATATATCGAAAATAGATTTTTGGATTAGCAAGGTTTTTCACTACACCACCTCATCAAGTGGTGACTCCTCCTCGTTGTCACAAAATTAGACCTCCTTTTTTCTAATGGAAGGATCCCTATTATATTCGTCAACACTTTCTAGTTTTCTTAGCTCTCCTTCTTCTTTTGCTACATTCTTGTTGGTGACCGTTTGGGACACGACTGCCAACGAGTGTCCTCGAATAGGATTTAGGTGCTTGTTGGTCTCTGGCAACACCAAGGCCTAGATACCTCCAAATAGACTCAGTAGTTAATGTGAGCATGTGTGTGTGCTATTGCGGTGTGCG
>MNCI01019413.1:1124331-1152709 GCA_015680685.1 Gnetum montanum | reverse complement strand
CTTGCTGGGCGTGTGAACTTTGGTGGACGCTGGGCGTATACGCTGGGCGTAGACGCTAGGCGTATACGCTGAAACACTGTAGCATTTACGCTGAAACACTGTAGCATTACGCTGGAACACTGTAGCATTTTTTACGCTGAAACACTGTAGCATTACGCCGGAACACTGTAGCATTACGCTGGAACACTGTAGCATTTACGCCGGAGCACTGTAGCATTTACGCCGGAGCACTGTAGCAGTTACGCCGGAGCACTGTAGCATTTACGCTGGAGCACTATAGCAGTTACGCTGGGGCGTACATGCTGGGCATATAGGAATGGAAGATTATCATTTGGAGCCCAAAATTCGATTTTCAAGTGTCCAAGAGCTGCTGGGAACCTTGGGGAAGGTTCTGGGGGGTCTGGACACTCAATTCTGGCACGTTTTGATGAGTTTTAGAGGCTTTTAAGCTTGGTCATGCTGAGGACCAACATGACTTAGCTTAATTTCTGTCTTCAAGTGTTAGCCAAAATTTTTTGTGGTGTTTCAATTGACATTTCGAAAGTCTAAACTTTGCAACATAAATCTTATGTTTTGTCCTCCCTCCTACCTTCCTCTATTGTGCAGCCTTCTATGACACTACTGCTTATTGTTTGCATGATAGTGAAATGTGAAAGTGAAATTTTGAACCATTGTAATTCTTTTTATTTTTTACTTTTTAACCAACGATGCAAGTATCTGCAATTCACATGTTTCAAACAACTACGAGTCGCATTTTATTTCGGTCATCATAGATTAAGGTAAAATATGTGAATAGCATATTTAGGTGTGACCCACACTTTTTTCTATGAGATGCGAAACACATAATAAAATGCTACACATACCTTGTACAAAAGTATGTTGGTCACATATTATACTACTAGTCACACTATAAACACAATATGTGTGTTGCAATATTTAGTGCTAGTCATAGTTTCCACATGAAAACTATGACTAGCATTGTAGTGCACTGTCAAAAACTAGTTTTTATAAATATTTTAGCTACAAAGATTGCACATCACATGGACTCACAAAATCAATATGCAAAACCAGAGTAACGTAGATGGATTTAAAAAACTCAAGACTTCATAATACTATAAGATGCATGTTATTTCCAAAATGTTGCATGAGCATGTGAGTCATATGATCCCATAGTTTTTGAGAAATTAATATTGGTTTGCATATAATACAAATACATCTGTTGAGATTGAATTCTGCAAAAAGAAAGGGTTAAAATAAAGCAATGAAACTAGGTATCAAAGTTTAAAGAGAAATACAGGCAATCATTATCCAAAATGTAATTAAAATACACCATAATCAAATAGGCAACACATAGTCTTTCAATATCTTGTTAAGTCATATATAGCATAATTTTATCCAACACAATAGTGTAAAAAATATGATGTCAAGTAATCAATAACAAATACATGATATCTTCCAATCATAGTTAGCTATTCAATGATATTAAACAAAAAATACATTGGCAAGAATGTCATGAACTAAGCTATTATTTTAGGGTAGATGTAGGATTAGAGGACTATCCCTAAGTCTATTTTCCTTCTACACTCAAATTTACAAGTAAAAAAAATTTGATTAAAAACAACACAATGTACATTATATAACCATATATAACCAATGAAATAGTATCCTCACCCTCATTAAAAAGTTTTCATGCACAATTAGGATTAGAAAGCTTCTGTACATAACATTTGGTATGACTATTCCAACTAGACAATCTTTTCTCACTCATAGATCTATCTGCATTACTTGAAAATAAAAAATTTGATTTCAACAATTTTACATGTTTTTCTATTTCTAAAATACTCTCCTTTTCTATAGGTAATTTCTTTGCCAGATTTATCAATGTGTTTTTAACCTTATGAATTATCTTTTTCCATCTCCATTTGTTAACTTGTATTGTCTACCATGTTCACCTCATTAGTAATAGACCTCTGGCTAGTTGATTCCAATGTCTCTAGTGTCATTCCAATTTCTGAAGCATCTTCCTAGCTAGGGAACTAATGTGGCTGGAATGAATTTAGTTCCACAAGTACACGTGAATCGTAACACACATCTTGGAAGAAGAACTTAAATGTATTAGCAAGACCCTTCACCTTAATAAGAACTTTTATTAAGTTCTTGCAAAAATGGCCAAGGCAAGATCGTTTACACTCACAAGATATACTAAAATGAAATACCTTTAAAACCTTGTACCAAGTATTCAGTCTCAAACTATTCTAACTTCTCACAACATAATTTTCTTCCTTTTCCATTACTTGGGCACAATCAACATCAGATATTTGTAAAGCCTTTTCCCATAACTTCTTATTGTAATCTCTATCTCTCTTGTTTACGAAATATCCTACAGCTTTAATTCTTGAATTGTTTTAATAATGTTGTTGTACCTTCGTCAAAATCCATATAAGCCAATTGATCCTTTGGTATTTCCTATTTCTTATATCTCTTAAAAATTTTCCCTTCAAAAATTCATGCTATGACTTGACAACATCATTTGTGTGTTATTGTGCATGGGGAACATCATGAAATGCTTTGGCCCACATTCTTGGAAAGAAATGATTAAATACAAAAATAAGTATTTGAAAATGGAACAAGACTCTATGACTGTTCATTTGAACTTTTATGTAATGATAATAAGTGCTAGAAACTCACTAAATTTGTCTCCATTTAACCACTATTGTTTTAAGTATTTAATGAATTTTGAGTTCTCTTGAAACCTATCAATAAATTTTTTTATTTCCATAATAACATCTACAAAAATTTTGCATTCATTCATAATATGATTATGATGATCACCCATTGCTTTTCTCTGATTGGAATCTCTAACTTTGGTTGCTAATAACTTCTTCCATGCCCTCCAAACATGCCAAATGCATAAAAAAATTCTACTCCCAAACACAGACTTCAAGCCCTTGACCTTATTAATAAAATATCTTTAGCAAGATTGGCCTTCAATGATGATGTGATCACTCATGCAATGATCAATGATCTTCACTCCCTTGCCATGCTCTACGTCCTTCTAGTAGTTTCTTTGCAGAAAATGAGGTAGTAAATTATTTGAGGTGGTTTTTATTTTTTACCTCATACTATGTAATGCGACCTTATGCATGTCACATATAGATTGTGATCCGCATATAACAATGTGAATCGTAGTTTATTGGAAAGGTTGGGAGGGACTATGAGTAGCACTATCTTACATTCTAGAAAATGCAAGCCAATGCAAATAGAAATCTCATGAAAGTTCGACTAGAAGATAGTCTAACCTTTTAAAAGGCCAAAAATGCTTGAAATTTGCACCCACTAGAAGCCATGATACCTTCTAGAAGACTTTAGTACATGAACTGTGAGAAGCTACGAGTAGTATTAGCTCGTGATCTTCATAGCATAACCCTAACATATAACAACTAAAACCAAAAATTAGCACCCAAGGCACAATAACCTCTTAGGTTAACAACACTTCTATTGTAAACTTAGTATTTAATTGGAAAAGTTATGGATATTCATTAGATGATAGTTAGGTATGAAGAGTTGAAAACCTAAGTATGAGATTAGGAATCATAAAAGTTTTCATGTTTGATAAATCAAATTTAACTAATCCAATGGGTGGAACTTTAGCCTCATGTTATGGTTATTTGCTAGAAGAGTACCAACTTTTGCTCACATGTATTTCATATAGGTATAGTAGGTTATATAAAAACTAGAAATTAAGGTAATAACTGATATGAAAAAATACTCAAAATGTATAATAGCCAAGACTAAAAGTTACCACCCAAGGCACAATAATCTCTTGGGATACCATTACTTGTGTTGTAAACTTAGTATTTAATTAGAAAAGTTATGAATAGTCATTAGATGAAAGTTAAGTATGATAAATTGAAAATGTAAGAAGGACCTTAGCAATCATAAAAGTTTTCATGTTTAATGTTAGATAAAATATGTGATTTTCATTTATAATTTAATGTTATATTTTCATTTAAACATTGTGTTACATTGGGTTTTAACATTTGTCTTGTTGTAACTCGAACGATAGCATTACCTTGTAGTGACACTGAAAGTCACAATGGCCATTTAGAAGATGAAGATTTGTCATAAATTTGGCCTACTAGAAGGCATGAAACATTTCAGAAGTTTGGTTTAGGTAGAATGTGAAAGGTTGTAAGCAGATATGAAACTCTAAGAAATTACTCACTACTAAAAGGTTTGAACGCATTCTAGATGACCCTTTATCTTTTGAAGGGTGCTAGTCTACACTTCCTCACAGTTTACCTAAACCTTACTACTGGATGACCCTCTACCTTTTAGAAGCCATAAACTCCAAGTAATTATTCCCTATCAGAAGGTCTAAATACCTTCTAGATGATCTTCTACCTTCCCGATGACCCTCTACCGTCTAGTAACCTTAAACTCTAAGCAATTATTTTCTTTCAGAAGGTTTGAATGCCTACCGATTGGAACTAAAGGAGGATGCTAGTCACATTGCCTCATGATTTACCTATATTTTGCTACTAGATGACCTTATGCCTTCTAGAAGTCACAAAATCAGAGAAATTATTTCCTACCAAAAGGTTTTAATTCCTTTTGGAAGGGATTGCGGGAGGGTGCTAGTTGCACTTCCTCACAGTTTACCTAGACCTTACTATTTGATAATTCTCTACCTTCTAGAAGCCACAATCTCTAAGAAAATATTCCCTACTAGAAGGTCTAAATGCCTTTTAGAAGATCTTCTACCTTCTGGATGATCCTTTACCTTATGATAACTTCAAACTCCAAGCAATCATTTCCTTCTAGAAGGTTTGAATGCCTTCCAGTTGGGACTGCGAGAGGGTGCTATTCATAATGCCTTGTAGTTTATCTAAAATTTGCTACCAAATGACCTTCTACCTTCCAAAAGCCACAAACTTGGTGCAATTATTTCCTACTAAAAGGTTTAAATGTCTTCTAGAAGAGACTATGGGAGGATGCTAGTCACACTTTCTTGCAATTTACCTAGACCTTGTTGTCAAATGAACCTCTACCTTCCAAAAGCCAAAAACTCTAATCAATTATTAACTACTAAAAGGTCTAAATGCCTTCTATATGACCCTCTTCCTTCTGGTTACCTCAAACTCTAAGAAATTTCTCCCTTTCGGAAGGTCTGAGTGCCTTTTAGTAGGAACTATGGAAGGGTGCTAGTTGCATGACCTCATAGTTTACCTAAACCTTGCTACTAGATGACCATTTGCCTTTAAAAAGCCATAAAATTGAAGTAATTATTCCTTATAGGAAGGTCTGAATGCCTTCCAAATGACCCTCTATCTTTCGGTATCTTATAAATCTAAGTAATTGTTCATTTCTAGTAGGTTTTAATGCCTTCTTATTGGGGCTATAGGAGGGTACTAGTTGCACTTCTTTATAGTTTACCTAGATCTTGCTATCGGATGTTCCTCTACCTTCCAGAAGTCATAAACTTGAAGTAGTTATTTCCTATCAGAAGGTTTGAATGCCTTCTAGAAGGGATTCTAGGAGGATGCTACTTACAGTGCTTCACAATTTACCTAGAGCTTGCTACCAAATGATCCTCTACCTTTCGGAAGCATCTAAATGCCTCTAGATGATATTTTGCCTTCGAGATGACCCTTTAACTTCTAGTAGCCTAAAACTAGAAGCAATTATTCCCTTGGAGAAGGTCTTAATACCTTCTAGTTGGGGACTACGAGATGGTGCTAGTTGCAGTGCCTCACAGCTTATCTAGACGTTGCTACTGAATGACTATTTAGCTTATGGAAGCCACAAACTCTAAGAAACTATTCATTTCCAAAAGGTCTTAATGACTTTTGAATGATCTTTAGCCTTCTAGATGACCCTCTACCTTCCTGTAGCCTCAAACTCCATGTAATTGTTCCCTTCCAAAAAGTTTGAATGCTTTCGATTGGGACTATAGGAGGGTGCTAGTCACGCTGCCTTGCAATTTACAATGCACACTAGGAGATGTGAGCATATGCTAGTCATATTTTATCATCATTAGCATGAGTATGCATTCATGTCAAAATGAAACACATCTATGAGCATGATGACACATTATCCATGTACATCAATTAAAAATTCACAACATACATACCCATGCCCTCACCAACCACATCATAGGCTTTGTAATTACCTAACGAGAACAATGGTAACCTTGTTCAATAATGCATCAACATGGATTGCAAGGAAGAAATATTAATATGGCAAGATTGTATCATCCATGTCTTGCATATTTTTTCTTTTCAAGATATTTTAGAATCATACTAGATTCAAAAGAATACACTAATAGTTTTTTGTAAGTTTGGGGTAATGTTTGGAGCATTTTGGTTTTTGTTTGTATTTTTTGATATGATAGGATGGTCAAATTGTGTGGGTAGTCTTTATCATTCTTTTTTTCTTAGTTTTAGATCATTATGCATATTTGTGGGCATTGGTGGTAGGATGGTTAGGTGCCAATGTGTGTTTGTGGTAGAATCTTTTTTCTATAGTTTCCATTGATGTTGCAATGTTAAGTTTTTAAAATGAAATTGAAGCTTTATTATGTTTGAAGATCTATAGGTTCTATTGGAAAAATATTACATTTTCATGAAAAATAAAGATAGACTCTATAAATTGGCCAAGTGCCAATCGGGATAGTAAAAATAAGTTATACACATTTTCTATTGTAAGATTATACTGCTATCTCAAATGGGTAGTCACAGTATAAGAAAGAAGCACATGTAAGTCATCTTTAAGGGCTCTGAAATTGTACAACTTACAAATGTGCTATTCTTGGGGGAGTTGAATCCATCTTCTACTTTTAATTCTAAGATGATAAGAACTTAAGCGAAGCTTGTTGATAGCATTGTAATACTTGATTAGAATTAGATTGAGAGATAGTGATCTTTTGCATCTAGTTTATTAGATCGAATGTGAGGTAAATAAAATTGTTTCTTATCTTCTATATCAAACCACATTTATGTTAAAACATTCACCATGACTAATTGGTGAATATGTTTAGGATCTTTTTGCACATTTTTTGAAGCGATATTCCATTTTCTAAACCATTGCATTTATTGAACATACTAGCCACAGTCTCATAAATCATTAAGAACTAATTTAGAGAATTTGTATTACCTTGAGATATACAAGCTATGAGTGTATGTAATGAATTGACACAAGGATTCTACTTCTAAAGATAATAAATCACAATCACATAATAACATTGAGTAAGGTGTAAAAATGTCTTTTCAAAGTTTAGCATTAAGTCTAGGTCCCCAAACAACACATCCATATAATATTATAGGATAGATGATACTTTGAAAAATATATTTTCTACCTTCCAAGCCCAAACTCCTAAATCCTTGTACTTGTTTTTGAAAGAATACAAAGTCTTGCAAAGTCTCTTTATTAGGGAGATTGATCATTTTGCTAGTAGAGTTGGTTTGAACAACCTTTGAAATATAGTTATCTCTTGCATAGTGTATGTGATGGATTTATGAGTGATTATGTGTCTTTCTAATTGCTAGATTGGATAGTTTATTTTAACCTTTTCCTAGTTGATAGATATGCTAGTGGTTTATGTATTTGATAGTTTTATACATCTATATCAATGCTTATGATTGGTGTGGTTATGTTGTCTTTGATTTCATGTAATATTTCCATAGTGTGATTTCTGATCCTCAACATTGTTATTTCAATTTTTCCTATTTATGTTGCATTTTTCTCCTATGTTTTATTAGATGATGATCCATGCCTAAACATGGCTTAGATAGAGTTTTCTACATGAATACATGATGTTTTCTTTTCATTGTAATAGTGTGAGTTAAAATTAACATGAGAATATTTTTATTAATAATATATTTTTAAAAAGCCTTGAGTCACATTATGAAAGTGACCAAGTTGAATGAACCTTATGAAAATGCCCAAGTTCAATGAACCTTAGATGAGAGAGCTCATGTATATCTTTGTGTTGTTGCTATATTATGGAGTGTAAGGATGCTTTGTATCATTTCTTCTTACCTTTGCAATAAATAATCCTCCATTTCCATTGATGTTGACACTTTGACAAATCAAGTAAAATCTCCATGTTTTTGTTCTTTTCTACATATTATTTCTGCATCATTTCATCATTGTTTTTCTTATTTTTCTACACAGTTTGGCGATTCAATCTAGGAAATGAGGGATAGTTGCATAAAAATGATCAGTAGGATCTCAAATGCAAAATTTAAGGTAGAGAAGTTCAATGGAATGAATAACTTTGGACTATAGCAAATTCAGGTTAATGATCTACTTATTTAGCAAGGTCTACACAAAGGATTGTAGGGGAAAGTAAAGAAATTCCAAGAAATGTTAGATGAGGATTTAGATCTAAGGGCTCAAGATTAAGTATTATTCAATTTTGCAAAGTAGGATTCAACCACTACTTATGGAGCAAGTTGGAGGATTTGTATATGACAAAATCCCACATAAAAGAGTTGTATTTGAGTTGGAGCTCTATGAATTTAAGAGGAAGGAAGAAAAATCTATTGTTGATTGTTTGAACACCCTCAATGAGTTGATTTGAAAGTTCTTTAGTATTGAGATGTAGGTTAAGGAAGAAGATCAAGCCCTTATCTTGCTAAAATCTCTCCCACTATTATACAAGCCTCTTACAACTACACTAATTTACGGAAAGGATATCATAGAGCTAAAGATAGTGATTGTAGCTCTTCTTTCATAAGAAAGGATGAAGGCCTTAGATGCAAAAACATCTAGAGAAAGCTTGGTATTTAGAGGATGCATGATGGAGAGTGGATTTGATTAGGGATCTTCTAGATCAAAGTTAAAATCTAGAAGAGAAAATAAAAAGAAAAAAGAAAGCTTTTATTGCCATAAGAAAGGACATTTCAAGCATGAATTTCAAATGTTAAAAGTAGATTGGGAAGCTTTAGAATTTGGCAAACACTGTGATGCAAGATGCTTTAGAAAATGTGGAAGATATTCATGTAACTTTAGGGATTTTTAATAGTGATGCTTGGATCCTTAATTTAGGGGCTTCATGAAACATCACTTCTAATAGATCTTGGCTTTAAACTTATCAAGAAACTAATGGAAGAAGACTTCTAATGATAATTGATGATGAGGCTAGAATTGTTGGTGTTGGCACTATTCAAATTAGGATACATGATAGAGTTGTAAGAGCTCTCACAAATGTGAAGCATGCTCTAAAGATAAGGAGAAATCTGATTTCTCCTAGAGCTTTAGATGGCCTTGGCTACAAGTTCATAAATGAAAATGGCCAATTGAAGATCACTAGAGGATCTCTTATGATGATGAAAGGAAAGAAGCATGGGAACCTCTAGTAGCTGCCTAGAGAAACAATGGTTGGAGAAGAAAATACTATAGTTGGAGATACTACTACATCCATGTTATGGCATAGGAAACTTGGCCACGTCAATGAGCTTGGGTTGAAAAATATACTCAAGAAGAATCTACTTCCATGAGTGCATATAATTAAATATAACTTCTATGAGCATTGTATGTATGGGAAACAATGCCAGGTCAAGTTTTCAAGCAGTAGAACTAGGAGTAGAGACATTGTAGATCTTGTGCATAATGATGTTTAGGGTTCAAGTCCTCAAGTATCTTTGGAAGGCATAAGGTATTTCACTACCTTTATTGATGAAGAATAAAAAAAGATATGGATTTTTCATTTGAAAGAAAAATCTAATGCTTTTGAAAGGTTTAAAGTGTTTAAAGCTTTCATGGAAAGGTGCACTAGGAGAAAGATTAAGTGCTTAAGATTAGATTGTGAAGGTGAATATGTCTCAAAGGAGCTTGATGTATACTACAAGTTTGAAGAAATTAGAAGGAATTTGACAATTCCTAGCATTCCACAATAGAATGGTGTTACAAAAAAGATGAATCATATACTTCTGGAACACACAAGAAGTATGATGAGCTTTGCATGCTTGGATAAGGCATTTTAGATGAAGATAGTAAATACAACATGTTATTTGGTAAATAGGACTTCTTCTTTTACAATAGATGGTGAGACTCTAGAGGAAATGTGGAGTGGATTACCAAGGAGATATGATCATCTTAGAATTTTTAGTTGCATGTTGCATGTACACCTTCTAAGTATCTAGAGAAGCAAGTTGCATGCTAAGTTCAAGAAATGCATCTTTCTCAGATATGTAGATAGCACCAAGCAATATAGGTTATAGGATCCCATCTCTAAGAAGATCTTCATTGGTATGGATGTAGTATTTGATGAATTTTTTTTTTCATAGAAGAATGAACAGAAACATGTTGTAAAAGATTATTCTTAGGAGGAAGTTTCTATTAAGCTACTACTGCTAGAAAGTGATAAGTGTAAAGAAAATAGAGAAGAAACTCAAAAGGAAGCACTTGAAGAAATGTAGACTCAAGTGGATCTTAGAAGATCTTCAAGAGTAATACAAGGACATTCTAGTAAGAAGGTTTGATGATGGGGTTTCCTTTCTTTCTTTGGTTATAGATATAGATGAGCCAATGACTTACCAAGAGACATTGAAGAGTGAAGAAAGAAAACAATGGCAAGTAGTCATGGAAGAAGAGATGCAATGTCTCTTGAAGAACAAGACTTGGAAGCTAGTAAAACTAGCCAAGGGTAGATAAGAAATTTATTACAAGTGGTTATTTAATGTAAAGCATGGTACAACAAGGATGATTGAAAGGTTCAAGGTAAGATTGGTGGCAAAATGATACCTTCAGAAGTTTGGTGTGTTATATTTAATAAGAATCATTTTGGATTTAGCTGCTATTGAGGGTTTAGAGCTAGAGTAGATGGATGTCAAGATAGCTTTCCTACATGGTGAATTAGAAGAGGAAATATTCATGAAACAACCAAAGGATTTTATTATTAAAGGAAAGGAGAATCTTATTTGTAAACTAAATAAGGCTTTGGATAGATTAAACTAAAGTCTAAGGAAATGATAGAAAATATTTGACTCTTTTATGTGTAAAATTGGTTTCCACAAGAGCTCTAAAAATCCATGTATATACAAAAAAAAGTATGAGGATTGTAGCTTCATAACATTTTTTATGTATGTGGATGGCATGCTTATTATAGGAAAGAACAAGATGGAGATCAAGAAACTTAAATAATTGTTGGCAAAAAAGTTTGATATGAAAGACTTGGGGGTAGCCAATCATATCCTTAACATAGATATTACTCATGAAAGATAAAATGTAAAGCTATGGTTATCTCAAGAGTACTACATCAAGAAAATCTTGATAGGTTTGGGATGCATAATGCCTAACTGATGGGAACTCCCATTGGAATATACTTCAAGTTATCTTTTTAGCTTGGTCCTTAAAATGAAAAGGAAAATGTGTACATGTCACGAGTTCCATACTCTAATGTTTTTGGTAGCTTAATGAGAAGGAAACTGAGACTAGACATTGCACATAGTGTTGGACTTGTTAGAAAATTAATGGAAAATCTAGGGAAGAAACATTTTCAAGTTATGTAGTTGATTCTCAGGTATCTTAAAGGAACATCAGTGTTTTCTATTTGCTATAGTAGGGATAAGAAATGCTTAGCAGACTATTGTGACCTAGACTTTGCAAGTGATCTAGATAAAAGAAACTCCACATCAAGGCAAGTGTTCACAATAGTAGAAGGATATGTTTCTTAGAAGTCTAAGGTATAATCTATCGTGGCACTTTCTTCTATGGAGGTAGAGTACATTGTTGCTTCATAGGCTTGTAAAGAAGGGATTTGAATAAAATTGTTTTTGCAAGATTTGGCTAGATGTAAGGAGAAAATTTCAATCTTTAGTAATAGCCAGAGTGCCATTTTCTTGGCACATAATCTAGCATTTCATGAAAGGTTCAAGCATATCTAGGTAAAATACCACTTTGTTCAACAATAGGCAGAAAAAAGATGTGTTGATTTATAGGAGATTCACACCTCTGTAAATCTAGTGGATATGTTAACAAAGCCTATTTTGATGGAGAAGTTCAAGGGGAGCTTAAACTTCTTACAACTTTATCAAAACAAGCCAAGCAGCTAATGTGGAGGATTCAATGAAGGAGATATGTGGATCAATTTTGTCTCAACATGGAGATTGTAATAGTATGAGTTGAAATCAACATGAGGCTATTTTTATTAATAATGTATTTTTGGAAAGTCTTGGATCACCTTATGAAAGTGACAAAGTTTAATGAACCTTATGAAAATGCCCAAGTTCAATGAACATTAGATGAGAGATCTCATGCATATCTTTGTGTTGTTGCTATATTGTAGAGTGCAAGGGTATTTCATATAATTCCTTCTTTATTTTATAGTAGAGAATCCTCCATTGCCATGAATATAGGCACTTTGCCAAACCACATAAAATATCTAAGCTACAATCATAATTTAGGTGTTTTATCTTAGATTTTTCTACTAAATTTTGTAATAGTTGTAGACTAAGCTAATGTGGTAGATTTGGTTCTAAAGGAATAATTCGATTTTTAATTCTAGTATGACATCTATTTTCTTTAAATAAATGGTGCAAATGTTGGTGGATTTTTTTATGTTTGGAAGCTTATTTTCACTAAAATCCAGTTGTAAGGTAGCCTTCTCTATTCAAAAGCTTAAGAAGCTTTTCAACATTAGCAGTAGTATTAGGTTGAAGCTATTATAAGCTTAACTATCTTAAAAAAGCTAGAGCTTCTACCACTCATTCTTAATTTTTTACAAGGCATAAGCATCATGGAAGGCTTGAAAATGATGTTAAAGATCAACATTATAACCTTCTTCAAAGTTAGGGATGTTATTCATGTCAAGCTATTTGACCTTGGTATTCCTTTGATGCTTGGTGGAAATATGAACTACCTCTAAGGTGCTTATCATACTTCTCATAGTAAGCACTAACTCATCATAGTCATCATATTCATGATGGCCCCTGTCATGGCCATGTCTCCTATGATGTGGCCTGTTATGTCTTCTTTCCTAATGATGTTCCTCCTCTTCCTATTGTTGTCTATGTTCCCTCCTCCAATCTCTTTGATGGGATCTTCTCTCATCTCCATATTGGCCTTGATCTTTTCCTTTTTGATCTCAGTCACATCCTCCATTATCAGAGATTGACAATGAGGATGTTGAGGATGGGGGACTAGGAGAGTTATGCTAGCTTGCCCTTATTTTTTGGTCCCATGGTTGTTCCTTTGGTCAATGATTGGGGGACCTTAGCCTTGAGATTCTCTTGGTTGTGGGATAAATTCTCCACTTACCTTGGTTATTTGCCAAGTTTAAATGCAACCATTGATGGATTATGTTGTCCTCAACAAAGGGAGAAGGACCTTGACATTAGGATCACCCTAATGTAAGTTCAGTATCCTTCATTTTTTACTATAAGGTTAATGATATTAGGATCCTCTTGCCCTTGGAGATGTTATGGTGGGCCTCCATGAGTTTATCTTTTTTAACATGATATTTTGTTAACTAATAGTCTTTGGAGAGGTGTTCGTTTACTTTATATTTTGAGGCTACTAGTTCAAGTCCCAACTTCATTAGTGTTGCCATGAATAGTAAGGGAATAAAATGATCAAGAGGCAACACAACGTTGTCCACCAAGTCTCTCTAATGTAGTTGTTCATCTTGATGGAGGATGAAAGTGAAATCTAGATGAGCATAGACAACTTTTAGTTGTTAAGATATCTCATTAGCATTTCTCTTGGTTCTATCATGTTACTTATTAAGCTTATCAACAAGAGGTGAATCAACCTTGTGAGAAGAAATTTTTAGTTTTCTCTTTTATAGTGTGCTTGTAATAAAAATATTATTATTTCTTAAATATGATGCTTTGTATTCTTACAATAACCTTGTATGATTTCATTATCCATAATACTTATTGCACATAGCTAAAAGTAGCATCTCGAGCAATGGCACCAATGATGAGTAGTGAGTATTTCCTATGCCCAACTATATGAATCACAAGCATGTACACATGATTCAGTCAAATTTTGTAGATTCCTTCTACCTAAGTGGCCTATATCCTAGATCATAAAATGTGAGGAAATTGGTTGTTGTCTTCCCAATCATAACTTTTATTATTATAATTTTATTGTTTTTTATCTGTAAAATTGTTAAGGGGGAAAGTAAGTGAAATATTAAGCTTTAAAAAATTAATAACTAAACTATCCTAAATGTAAAGTATTCATTCCCACTTTCCGTACACATCCTTAACTTATACTAACACTGTTGGGTTACTAAGTATTCATTGCTAAGCATACCAAGTATTCACTGCTAGGATTACCAAGCATTAGTATGTTATGCTCGAAGTGGTCATACTCAAGTTATTTTAGAATAAAATATTAAACATTTAAGTATAGAAACATAAATTTTATGAAGAGTAAAATGCTTAAAAGTAAACTTAAGCTAATCCAAGTGTTGCAATGAAGAGAAGAAATCTCAATTTTATTTCTATTATGCAATTGTGTCCAAATACTTCTTGCACTTGAATAAAACTTTGTACAATTAATTCACTCTATGATATGGGTACTTAAAGGAAAATTTCACTAAGTCCTATGGAAGAAAATTTCAAGAGATTGGATACTAGATTAACCAAATGTTCCCTAAATGTGGTTGGTATATGCACTTATATAGGCTTCGGGAGGATCAACATTGATGCAAATGTGCCAATGCATCAACATGGCTATGTTAATGAGCATGCGACGATGAAACAAAATTATTGATACTTTATTAGTTATTACAAATTTTAGAGGTCTAATTTTAAGCATGTTATGTAATTGAACATTCATAAAACAACATGTGAAAAGGAGTCTTCACTTCCAAATAGAATACATTAAGGAGAAACAATTCACATATGTTGAAGTTGACTATCAATAAGCAAACTTTGATATATTAGACATCATAAAAATTATAAATTTTTATCTAAGTAGGAACTGTCTAAATATATTTTATTTTTCTTATTCAAAATTATGATAATAATTACATATTTTAAGACTTATTAAATTTTGTACAAATAACTAAGATTTCTCTTTAAATTATCTCATATGCAACTTTGAAGTAATTAGGAAACAATAAAATTGTCATCCTTTGCAAAAATATTTGGAAGTCATGATGCAAAATAAATTATCAAGATTAGTAATTAATTTTTCAAAAGCTTTTCTCATCCTATTTAAACCATAGAGGTTAGAAATCAGTTATTCCTATGTAATTTTCATCTTTGTTTTCTATATAGTCTATTATCTCTTTGGTAGGCCTCTTTTTGATGATATCTAATCTTGTACTTTTGGTGAGCCTTGGTTCCCTGTTATTATAATTTAATCATCTTTTTCCTCTAAAAAAAGATAATAACATAATGACACCTTATCATTGAAGATGCATTAGCTGGTTATCCTAACATGTATTAAGGATTCTGCAAGAAGAGATTATTGGTTGGAGTCATAGTTTAGGTATCTTTATATTCTACTTAGGTTATAAAAAGGTATTATAGTAGCTATTAGGTCATGTTTGGCATATGTTTTGGGTTGTACTTATAGTCTATGGTGATTTTTAAGCAAAATGCATAGCTTGTTGGATATAGAAGGTTATAGATGATATTATAAAACTTAAACAAACAAGTTTTATTAAAGGTAGACATAACTTAAATAATGTTATTACAACTTGGAAAGGAATGCAGTGGGATTTTGATACTTATTAGGACATTATTTTTATTAATTTAGATTCTACTAAAGTTTATGATGGCATTGAATGGAATTTCATTATTGCTTATCTTTGTAAAGTGGGATTTGGTGATTATTTTATTTATTTTGTACATACCATGTTGAATGATGCTAATTCTTAAGTTGCTATAAATTTTAAATTAAGTTCCTTCTTTTCTAGTCAATACTTATTTCATCAAGGTTGTCCTCTTAGTCCCTAATTTTTTTATTATTGTTGTAAAATTTCTTTCACATAATTTACATTAATATTTACAAAGGAATATCATTAAGGTTATTTCAATTGATAATCAAGGTATGAAATTGCTTAATATGTACTTTGTAGATAATTCATTTTTTATGATTAACAAATCTTTATGTTATATCAATACATTATTAGTTAGAGTGGAGGAATATAACATGTTATTATGCCCTCGTATCAATTTTCAAAAACCTACCATTTATCATAAAGGTAATATTGATGAATAGGTTGTTCTTAAGCCCATAAAAATCTTAAAAAAAGATTTGGTTTTAAAAATTTTGGGAATATCTCTTTTGTTTAAGCCTAATATAAATATTTTATGGAATTATGTAGTTGATAAAATTGAAAAGAAACTTGACAAATGAAAAGAAAAAATCTCACCCTTGGTCGTAAAGTTTTAGTTATTAATGAGCAATAGGTACCCCTATGCTCAACCGTACAAATCATAAGCTTTCATGCATGATTTGATCTAATTCAATGGATGGGACTAGTTGTGACATTTAGATTGTTAAGCATTGATCATAGGATGTTGTCTTTCCACTTGGACTAGTGATAGCTTTGTCATGTATGGTTTAGTCCAAAGTGAGGCATATGATAATTGATGTTGTTTAGCCCTGATTACTCCTAGTGATAAACATAATGGGAAATGAAATTTAGTCCTAAGTCTAAGTAATGATGGTAATGTAAATCTACTCTAGCTTAGAGTGATGAGCATATGATCCTAGCTTACCATACACATCTTACGCTCATATAACCATTACTGGGTTACCAAGCATTAAGCTACTAGGCAAACCAAGAAATAACACTATTGGGATTACCAAATGATTATACTTAAATGCTTGAAACCATTCGTACTCATTCCTCTTTACTAAAGGACAAGTAAAGTAAAATACTTGGAAATGTAAATGATTATCTAAGAAGTAGTAAAAACTATGCTAAGTAAAATAGTAAAAAATAAATGGTTGCTCCAATGATGAAAAGCAATCTTGATCTTTATTTCTGGACATGAACTATGCCTAAGTACACTTTACTCGAATAATGATTCCATATAATTGCTCAACACCATACTACGGGCATTGACTCTATCACTAAAATAATGGAAAAAAATTGAAAGAGTCTACCTAAGGATGGAATGAAAGTCATTCAGATCATGCACCCAAGTGTTGTGTTTATAGGTAGGTATGCATCCTGCGATATCGGATATCCAATGACATAGCATATGCTACGATATTAGATATGTGATATCAGAGATACGATATTGAATATGCAATATTAGAGCTATGATATTAAATATGTGATATCATAGTTGATCAAAAATT
This sequence comes from Gnetum montanum, assembly GCA_015680685.1. Classification (NCBI taxonomy): domain Eukaryota; kingdom Viridiplantae; phylum Streptophyta; class Gnetopsida; order Gnetales; family Gnetaceae; genus Gnetum; species Gnetum montanum. Next base: position 1,135,432 of record MNCI01019413.1, on the reverse strand, counting down.
GATTTTTTTTGTAAAACACATGCAACGTAGCATCTAAAACATCATAGATGTGACGTAGCAACTATTACGTAGCAACCAACTAAGATGCATTGATAGGGATGCTACAACACAAATGCAATGTAGAATCTATGACATAGCATCTACGATATCTCAGCTAATTGATGATTCATCATACCCCTGCAACTAGCTAAAAACTCATCCTTAAGTTAATAGGATAGGACTAAGCTTTCTTTACAAAATTGGAAAGGTATGAGATTATTAACTAACTCTAACTACTAATTGACTTTAAGTGCCACAATGGTGCATAAAAAAATGACACAGTTACATGATAAAACAAAAACAAAATTTGGAGTGGCTCAATGTAGTTCATATTTTAGATGGTGGTGGCTCTTCCATTGGCTTCTTCCCTTTGTTGTCAATCTATAGAAAGTTTCTCCTCTTCTATCCTTGTCTCCTTCTTCCATATGTCCTCTCGACTGAGTATGGCACAGAGACTCTTTCAATTTTAACTCTTGCATTAGCCTCTTAATTTCGCTAGAATTGCTACGTTTCTTCTAAGTTTCATTCATCACTGTTGGTTAGTGTGGGTCATAATAAAGATACCTGGAGTTTCATCTTTATAGCTTCTATGTTATGAAGGTCCTCCTTCTGGTGGTCTCTTTGGTGTCATCTACAATCAACAAGGATACGAAATTATTAGAATGTTCACACCTATTCTTAATAGATCTTTACCTTACTCATACTCTTGGTTAGATCAAATTCTTATCATATTATGATTACAAAGTTAGAAAAATTTTCAAAAGGAACCCTTTAAGTATTAATTACTTATGATATTCTATCATTTTCCTTATTATGGCCTAAAATAGTTGATATGGTCTATTAGGCGTATTATCTAAATCTTTCTAGCCTTAGTTTAATTAATTAACTTTAAGGTTCTTATTGTCTCCTTGTACTTACCCTTTACAATATCTTCTAGGCATTAGGAATATGTGGCTCAAATTTTTGTTCACTTACATTACACAATGCATCCCCTCTCCCCCTCCCCTGGCCCCCCCACCACAACTAAGTTGAGTGCTCCAAGATAAACAAGATTAAAGAATTTTAGAAATTGAAGCTACGAGGGCAAAGTTATGGCCTTTGGAAGCTAGTCTGTAAGAGGGCTAAAAAGAAAAACTACAAAAACTCTCTTGTTGCAAAATGGAGAATTGAAAAGTTTCACTAACTCCCATGTGTATATATACTATTTTAATATGTGTGAGATCATAGATCGTACATCATAGATATGACATCGTAGCTATGTCATCACGTTTAAAAGATTTAAAATTTTTCATTGATTTTTCTTGGAAAAATGAGTCAAAGAGAATAGTTGGAAGATGTAAAGCTTATCTAGAGGGTCATGGCCATTAATGATGCATATTTTTTGAAAATTTAGCATTCAAAGCTCCTAAAGAAGGAATCTTTGGTAGTGAAAGTTTAATTTATGGATAAGAGATGGGTAATAAATTTTTGATGTGTTGACAAAGTATTAGAGATTACGGGAAGTATTTAATAGATTTTGGATGATCTTTGAAGGCATAAGATGATGTGAAATTGCTTGGCAAGTGTGAAATACAAGAGTTCTAGAAGTGGATCCTCCCCAAAGTAGGCTCCAGCCCGTAGTGCCCTTATATAACCATTCCTAAAGTTTCCTTATGCATTCAAGGAGTTACATGTAGGACATGCATGTCTAGCAAAACACATGTGTTAACATACTAGATTGGAAAAATAGCGCTATATTATACAAAACCACAAGTTATGATTAAATATATAGTGAGGTGAGATGGACTAGAGAAACAATTGTTGAACCTGGGATGTGAGGTATCTTACCATAGGCATAATGAATTCTTGTGTGTTATTAATGGTTAAAGTAATCATTACCCTTTCTATCTAAGATTCAAACCAAGTCCAGACCACATTCCAGTGACATCATATTATTTCATCTCTGAGAGTTACAACCGTAAGACTACCACTATTGTAAAGAGTATTACCACTTGGCATATTGTCCAAGGGAGGAGTTTATTCATTGAACTTTTTATTTTTATTATTATTTAGATCTGTGAGAAGTCACCTACCTTTAGGCATGGGTAACATGTCCTTCCAATGGGACCCCCAAAAATTTATTCTATCCATGAATTTTATTTTTAACTATGTCAACCTTACCAAAGGAATACCTTTAGGCATGGGTAACATGTCTTTTTAGTGACATGGTAAGACAACACTTATTATACTCTTACTTCCATTTTTTGTTAGATCTACAAGGATATAATACAACCTAAGCAATAGGATAGAACTTACAACAGTAATCCAAGAGAATCCACAATTCCCCTTTATGTCACATCCTTTTCATTCCCATTGGGTTCTTCACTTTTTGGTCTAGGCATAACAATCATAAGTTTATTCTTAGTTTTATAATGGAAAGAATATCATTATTGCCATGGTAAGAGCCTCTTATTAATGGAATGTGTGGATGAATGTTGTGGTCTCACTGTACAAATAATCAGTCCCTTATGACTTGATAACATAGAGAAATCTTCACCTTATTGAACTACATCTTGCCTTATTCTTGGTGTGTTTTATTAACAATAAAAAATATGTACATAGAAAATGAAAACAAAGTATGAGAAAGATAGTAAGAATGGAAAAATATGAAAAGAATGAGAAATATTAAAAGAATGAAAAATCATCAAAGAATAGAAAAATGTTAAAGAATTAAGAAATTATCAAGAAATTGAAAAGTATAAAAGAATGGAAAAAATGTACTAAAAAATGTAAAAATCAATATCAAGAAATTAGAAATCAAAAAGAAATTTTAAAACAAAAAATTGAAAAGCACTTATTAATTCTAGAATGAAGATAAGGCATCTCCCCCATGACTGAACTCATGGGCGAGTGTTAGGAAAATGCTCCCTAGATCTCCTAGATCATACACTCTAGGTGGTTCACTTACCATTTTAATTGATTTGACTTTTCTTTTACTGTCCCAAGTAATCTTGATGGTAATGGAATTGTGATCATCTAAGTTTTTGTTTTCTTTTCCTAGGTGTATGATTATGGTTTATAGTTTTGTTTTTGGGCTCTCACTCGGAGTAATCTTCTTAGAATGGAAATTAATAAGTGGATTGGATTGTTCCATGCATATTTTGGATAGTTTAACATTCTCAGTTGTTGGCCATTGGGTGTCTTTTGGTTTAGTTGTCCCTGATTTCTCTTGTGCACACACTTGCTTTTGACATTTGTTGTGGATTGGTGTAATGATTATGTTAACATTCTGGAAGGTCAGTCCACAACTACGCCTTTCATTTTTAGTGGTAATGCATGGAATTTCTTGTCTCTCCATAGTGATAGGTTCATTTGTTATGTTTTTCATTGGAGTGGTAATGGGTGTTGGCCCTTGCATATGATTGGGAGACATTATTTTGGTGAGGAAGGGTGTTGCACTAGGTTAGCCCTATGCTAGTTTTGATGAACTAGTAGGTCTACAAGTTTTATGCTTAGGTGTGGAAACTATCCTAAAGAGAGGAAAATTTCAAGACTATGGTTGAGATCTACTAGCATTATCATTTATGTGTATGTTTGTAGCACAAGTGACATTCTTCCATTGATGTTGTGGTATCAATCCTTCCTATGTTATTGGTGGTGACATATGATGGAGGGAAGTATGAGAATATTAAGGATGTGACAGAGGGTAAGAGATGCAAGATGATGATCCCATAGGAGATGTTGCAGTTTGATGCTATTCGAGAGAGTGATAGTAGTCATTTGAGGTAGAGGAAGTAGAACCATTTGGAGAAATAGGCTATTAAACATAGAATTCATATGGGTCTAGCTGGTCATAAGGATATTGCTAGTTTGTTAATATCATCGCCCACAACTATGGGTTTTGCCATTGTAAGTGATAGTATTTTTGAGGTTGATAAGAAGTCCCACTAGAATAGCATAAGTGATTATAGGACTATTTATAATTACCTTGCGAGTAAGGTAATTTCCTAGACATTTGATTTTGTACAAACTTGGGATTCAAAGAAAAAGCCCCAAACTCTTGTAGATGTAACATAACTAGGCAATGGCCCTTTGGATGGTCATATTAGTAGATGCCACATCCATCATCCTCTTTTGTGGTTGAGTCTATATCTTCTTCTAGTACAACTATTTTTCCTTTTTTCTAATAAGTATTCCTACTTGTTTCTTTGTTCTTTTTTCTCTTATTGTTTTGATCACTCAATATTTTTTCATTACCCTTTCCTCTATGGCTTTCACGTAGTTCATAACTTTATCATTTATCAACTCCCACATCTTATCTATCCTTGCTTCAAGTTCAGTGATAGAATTTTGTATTGGCAAGGTTTGTTATGAAATCACCTCATCAAGAATTGCCTCTTTTTCCTCATCATAGATATGGGCCCCATTCTTTTGAAGAGTTGGATCTCAATTTTATTCCTCTACATTCTCTTATTTACCTAGATCTCCATTTTCTTTTACCACTTGCTCAACTAGCCTTTGTATTTGATGCACTTTTAATTTGGATAATCAACCTTGGACATAAATCCCAAGGGTCTCCCTCATTTTATTATGAAGCCCATCTATGATGTGGAAAAGCTATTCTTTTTGAGAGAAATCATGGCTTGGACATCTATGTACTAACAAATAGTATCTATCCAAGGCCACTTCTAAGGATTCATGTTTTTTTACCTCCATCCTTGGATTCTTTTTCTCAAGTTGGACACTCTTGCATAGGTTTAGTATTTCTTGTTGAAGAGTTCTAGCATTGTGAACCATCAATGGATTAAATCTAGTTCCAACTNTTCTTGTTGAAGAGTTCTAGCATTGTGAACCATCAATGGATTGAATCTGGTTCCAACGNTCTATGCCAACTTTTAGCTTCATCAACTAGTATCCTAGGAAAGAGCTTAAGATTTTGCCACTCACTCTTAATGTTTAACAAGGCACAGGCATCATCAAAGCCTTTTAAGTGATGTTGTAGATCAGAGTTATAGCTTCCCACAAACTTAGGAATGTTATTTATATCAAGCCTTTTGATGCAATTTTCCCTTTGGTGCTCGTGAGGTATCCTACCTTCCTTCATTATCTGCATCATGCTCCTAATAGCCAACAAGGATCCATCATCATCAAACATGTCACGATGATAATTGTTATTTCTAGTTGTCTAATTATGATGATTCTATTCATGCTCATACTGATGATCTCTTCTATTTCTACTTCTATATTCATCTTGATCCTTATTTCTATACTTATATTTATCTTTATCAGAACTAGACATGGAAGAGAAAGAGGAAGATAGTGAACTAGGAGAATCATCATGGCTCCTATATTTTCCCTTTTTTCCCTTGATGTATCTCTTCTAGGTTTGGAGGAGGTACTAGGCCTTGAGGTCTTTCTTGTTCTAGGACTTACTCCATATCCTCTAGGATTGTCTACATGAGTTAAATGTAGTCTTTGAGTGTAGTAAGGGTTTAAATGAGCATAGGAAACCCATGCTTGTGGTTGTTTACTCTAATTTTTCTCAGTATAGATCCTATCATCTTTTCTACTAGTGTTTTCATCATATGATGTATTCTTGGCCCTATGTGAAGAAGCCATGGTTTTATTTGATAACATGTGTAACATAAACTATTAACCTTTTCTAAAAGGTAAATCATTAATACTTTCACAGTGATCATTTATAATCTATCTAATCTAGATAAGTAGGACCATCCCTAGCAACAATGCCAAGGATGAGCAGTAGGTACCCCCTACGCCCAACCATACGAATCACAAGCATTCATGCACAATCCAGTCAAATTCCATGGATGGGACTAGTTGTGGCATCTAGATTATTAAGCATTGATCATATGATGTTGTCTTCCCACTTGGACTAGTGGCAGATTTGTCACATATGGTTTAGTCCAAAGTGAGGCATATGATAATTGATGTTGTTTGGCCTTGATTACTCCTAGCGATAAACATAATGGGGAATGAAATTAGGTCCTAAGTCTATGTAATGATGGTAATGTAAATCTACTCTAGCTTAGAGCAATGAGAATTTGGTCATAGCTTACCATACACATCTTAGGCTTATGTAACCATTATTGGGTTACTAAGCATTATGCTACTAGGCAAACCAAGCAATAACACTACTAAGATTGCCAAAAAATTACACTTAAATGCTCAAAAATAGTTGTACTCATTCTGCTTTACAAATGAACAAGTAAAATACTTGGAAATGTAAATGATTATTTAGAAAAAAATAAAAGCTATGCTAAGTAAAATAGTAAAAACTAAGTGGATGCTGCAATGATGAAAATCAATCTTGATCTTTATTTCTAGACATGAACTGTGCCCAAGTACACTTCACTCGAATAAAGATTCTATACAACTGCTCAACACCATACTATGGACATTCATTCTATTACTAAAACTACAAAAACAAGACTGAAAGTGTCTACTTAAGGATGAAATGAAAGTTATCCAAATCATGCACTCAAGTGTTGTATTTATAGGTAGGTACACATCTCATGATATCAACAATTTCATAAAATTAATTTAACTAAATTTATTATAGAACATGTTTAACTTTTAATTTGTAAGACCAAAGATCATCAACCTTACACAATTTATTTAAGTTACAAATTAATTTCATTTTATTTCATTCTTCATTAGAGAGTGTTCAACTACTTGGGATGACATTTATAATTTAAGATTCATTAGAATAAAATTTCAAAATTCATTACAATTAAAGTTTTCTATAACACTATGAACTAACCATGACTCATGGTAACTTAGACCAAAACTCATTATTACCTTATGGTATTTACAAAATTAAACCACAAGGTCACGACTACTACTTGTGGCTATAAAAATAATCATAAAACACCAACCATAACTTGTGGTTATCAACCACGGCTCGTGGTATTATTCTAAGACTTGTGGTGAAGCGTTGATGAGTGGCGAGGTACCCCTACACTCAACCATACGAATACGAGCATTCACGCATGATCCGGTCGAACTCTGCAAACGAGCTAGTTGTGGTATCTAGATAGTTATACGTTGATCACAACTTGCTATCTTCCCACCTGGACTAGTATTTTCTTTGTCACGTATGGTTTAGTCCAGAGTGAGACGTATGATGTGATCCTAAACTAGTGCTACTCCTAGAAATAAANCCAGAGTGAGACGTATGATGTGATCCTAAACTAGTGCTACTCCTAGAAATAATAGAAAATAATCTTGATTAAACTGATAAGAAATAGGAAATGAAGTCTAAGCTAGCCTAAGTGCAGTGAGCATCTGTTCCTTAATCATCTGTACACATCTTGGACCTCATGCACAACTACTACTGGGATTACCAAGCGTAGATCCTAGGTACACTACTAGGTTACCAAGTAGTCACACTTAAATGCTCGTGATTAAGTCGTACTCATTCCGCATTTAACAATAGGAATAGTAAATGATGGGAAAGAAATGTTAACTAAGAAAATAATAAATAACAATAGTAATTAACAATAACAATTAAATAATTAAAACTAAGTGAATGCTGCAATGATGAAGTAATTTTGATCTTTATTTCTGGTCATGTGTGCATCCAAGTACGTCACACTCAAATAAAGGTGTCGTACAATTACAAGCATCACACTGCGGGCATACACTTGGGAAAATATTCTAACTCCTATGGAAAAAAACTGTAAGAGCTTCACTACAAATACTCAAAAAGATGCCTAAGTGTGGTGGAAGCACACTTATTTATAGGCTAAAACAGATGCTGCGTAAAAGGGGCTGCATATACGAGGCCTAGTATACGGGGGTGGCCTAGTATAAAGGGCCTAGTATACATGACCTAGTTAACCACGATTCATCATACCCCCATGACTGAATAAAAACTTGTCCTCGAGTCAAAGAAAGTGAGGAAAAAGCTCAATTGATTACACAGTGAATAAGTATGGGATTATTAACTGACTAGAAATTTATTCATGCTGGAGTGTGGGATTGAACAAAAAAAAATTAGGACATGGACACAGAATTACAAAAATTTGTTGGAACTCATGTGGTTCTTGATGGAGGTGGCTCCTCCATGGGTGCCTTTCCTTTGTCCTATGCTTCAGGCTTTTAAGATTGATACCATTGAAGGAGTGCCTAACGTTTCTTCTCTTCTATCTAAGAATTATGAGCTATCCATGTTGATGTTCCCATGTTTGATGGAGTCGGCACTTCCCATGAACACGGAAGCTGTGGGAACACTTGATTGGCATTGACATGCCATGCCACAAATAGCTATTGTTCCTATTCATAGGTTTGGGCCCTAACCTCTCCACCTTTTGCTTGGCTAGATTGTGTAGTGATAGGAGTTCCCTGATGGATGCTGAATGATTGTGCCTCCTACTTTGCATGTTCTTCATGAGGTCCTTGGCCTCTGCCTCCCCTTGGGCATTCAGTTGCACCTTGAGAAGGTCCTCCTTATTGTCCTCTTTTAGGGGTCATCTACAATCACACAAAGATCAACTTTTAGTAAGGTTATTGAAAGAAGTTCAATTATTTCATACCTTACTTATTGCCTTTCATAAATGTTGAATTCTTTGCTTAGTGTGATTTTAGAGTTAGAAATTTTTTCAAGGAAGTTGCCCTTAAAATTTTAATGTCAAACTTGATTTGTTTAGGTGACACATAAAAGGACATGTAATGGTTTTGAGGAACATTTGATAAAATTATGACAAAGGAAAGAATAGATTTGGCAATGAAGTACTCGGAGGGTATAAAATGATGTAGTGGTGTGCAAAAAGTACAAGTTACAAAAGTCACACAAGTGGGTCCTCCCCAAAGTAGGTTCCAACCTATAATGTCCTTGTGTAACCACACCTTAAAATTTCCATAGGTACTAGAAGGGTTAAATATAATCTACACCAGTTCCACAAAACACACACATGTAGATACCACCGTGATGAGGTATGAATTCAATGCTACACAAGATACAAGTCACAAATACATGGACAACGAGATGAGGCAAATTGTAGAAGGGATTGCAGAGATTAGGAAATGAGGTAACTGACCCAGGGCACAATGAATCTTGAGTGTAGGGCATGATTAATGTATCATTAGCTCATCACTCCAAAATCAAGGCCAAGTCCATTCTTCCGATCAGTGACATCACATTGCTTCATCCAATGATAGACAACTATAAGAACATCATGACAGCAAGGTGTACGATCACTTGGAATTTTGTGCAAAGGAGGAGTCATTTGAGATTTTTTGTGACACACATGTTTTTATTCTCTCTTTTTCTTTTTTTTTCTCTGTGTGGCCACTTTTGCGCACACTTCTTTCATTTTTTGAATGTTTGATCTAGAGAAGCCACCTACCTTCAGGCCTCGGTGCATGTCTTTCGAGTGGGACCCCCTAGAATAGCATTGAGTTTCCTTTATTGAGTGCCTTTTGATTACTCTTACTTCTATTTTTCGTTAGATCTACAAGGATCTTAGTATAACCAAGCTACATGGTAGCACCTACAGATGTCACCAAAGAGAATCCACAAGTTCCCTTGATGTCACACCCTGGCCATTCCCTCTTAGTCCATCATTTTTCACTTTGGGCGTAATGAGCACAAAATTACTTTTAAGTTTCATGATGAAAAAAATATCATCGTACCCATAGTAGAACTTCTTACTAATAGAATGGTTGGGTGGATTTAATCACTTGAGACTTGATAGCATAGAACAACACCTCAACCAACGAGTCACATGATGTTTTATTTGTAGATGAGATTACTCATAAAAAGATAAAAAGAAAAAAATATAAAATAATAAATTAAAAGGTGAAAACTGGAAAACAAAAAGTTAAAAAAAATTAAAGAAACAGAAAAACATTTATTAATTTTATGCTATTAGAATGGAGGATACCCCCCATAGCTAAATGGTTGAGCATGGCTAGAATTAATAAATAAAAGGTGAGGATCCTTGCATGTTGGAAATATTGGGCCTTGGTCATACTTGCCCCATTGGGGTTCACACACTTGATTAGAGTTGACATAGTGGGGCAAGTTATAAGATGTGGTTAATTTATAAGGAGTTGACCCACTATGGTACTTGCGGCTATAAGGTGGTATGCAAGGATTGATATGTACCTCCATGTGGCTATATTCATTGGGATGCATGGTTGTTGGATTGTTGATTGGTAGCCCAGATAGAGTAACAGGAGGTGTTGTGTTCAAGGGAGAAGATGCATCACAGTGTTGAACTTGTGCTGAGTTGGTGGATGCAATGGTTTCAAAACTGTGTTGTCTCTTTCTATGATCATGCTTAAAGAAAGGACACTTTCGACATTGTGGAGGACCTCCACTGTTGTTGATAGTAGCAGCACAAGTAACATTTGTGGGTTGTGCTATGGTGCAAAATCTTCTGGCATAGTTGGTGGTGATGTAGAAGAGGATGAAGTATGAGAATATTGAACTTGAGGAGAAGTGTAAGGCACATGAGGTGGTGATCTTGTTGGAGAGGACATGGGTGGATAGTACTCAGGAGAATGATAATGATGAGGTGAGGTAGAGGATGCTAATCCCATTGGGAAAACATGGTGTTGAACGTAATAAACATTTGGCATTGGGACAAGCGAAGGCTATGGTCTAGTTGGCGGTGGCCTCCTCCACAACTGAGGTTTTTGCCATTGTGGTTGGACACAAGATTTTTGTATGAAATCTAGATGTAACATTCCTCACCAATTCTCATGTAAATATGACAAGATTGGGCATTGACCTTTGGGGTGATCATACAGGAAAATATTACATTGATACATATGATTGACATGTGAGTTCTTATCCTTATTCTCTTCAACCCTTCTTTCTGATTGTCTACTGGTGTTCTGTCCTATTTCTTTGTTCATCATGATTCTTCCTCTAATAATGTTGGCATATTCTCCACATCTTTCATGTACCCAGTCTATCATCTTATTGATCTTTGCCTCAATTTCATCTAGTGATTGTAGGACTGGCAAAGATGATTCCACCTCCTTGAAGTGAGTTGATTTCTCCTCTTCATGATCATGGACCCTTGTTAAGTTGAGATTTTGGTCCTGTTGAGAA